>JBCAUF010000061.1:10222693-10233782 GCA_038406115.1 Haemulon aurolineatum | reverse complement strand
CGTGGGAGTTTTTGTCTTCACTGTCAAAACAACAACCATCACCGGTTATCTTTTAGCCTACTCTCCCCTTTCACAAATACCTAAAGCCTATCTCTTGATCTTGAGTTGCACTACCATGAATATCAAGCGTCTTGCAGTAAGCAGTCTTTTGTCTCTGTCAGTAATATTATCTGATGTTCTGATCTCCAATCCACAAGGGATGTGTGTTTGTGCCAAACCAAACCATAGCCTACAGGGCTGCAGTCAGACAAAGTAAGTATATTCCATTTTAAGATAGTTTCTACTTACAGTTACAGTAATATAACTACATTACATGAGTTGTCAGTGATCATCACCACGATGCTTAATAAACCAAGTCATTACTAGTCACCCTGAATCAATTCACAGTATTATTATGATTAAAATCTCCTGGAGGAGGTCCCAATGACTCCCTGCTCAGTATGCCCCCCCTCCACCCACGCCCGTTGAAATGAAAACCTCCGCCCTCGCATTTAACTGAATTAGAATTGAAGAAGCTCGCGCACGCTCACGAGCTGCCCCAGGATTCCTCTGCTCACCGGCGCTCAGCCCCGGACGGTAAAATGATTTCGTACGATATCTTCTGCAACCCGGTGTGGGTCATTTCCACGGCGCTGCTGGCCATTGTTGTGCGCCTGCAGAGGAGGGGGCACTGGGATCCACGAGCCTGCCCCGTGCAACTCAAAGGGAAGACCGCGATAGTGACAGGAGCCAATACAGGTTGGTTGAATCCGCCACTTTCCCCATGTGCCATATAGCCACCTGCCAGCTTACTTGTGCGGCGGAGCTGCAAGGACACACTTTGTTGCTTATAACTGTTTCAATGTGGCAACAGCAAAGTGGACTTTAAATAGCCTACAGTTTTCATGAACGATCCTGGATATTACCAGGAATGTTCAGATTTTTATTTTTATTTTTTGCGACAATGAAGTCGCCTTAACTCTGTTAATTCAGCAGTGGTTCTATTAAAAGTAAAGAGTAGCCCAATTTTAAAAAAAGCCACACTTTGCGCGTAGATATGACTGTCATTATGGGTCATAATGGTCGTGAGGTATTTCGTTGCAGAGTAGCCTACTGTAAATAGTAAGAAGAGTAACGCCAGGAAAATGTCCTCTGTTACTGGATGGATGGATATTCTGGTGGTTTATAGGAAGGTCTGCAGGTACACTGGAATAGATTTGTGGCCGCTGGGGGCATCAGTTAAAATACACGAGTCCAGATGTTCCTTTTAGTTCTTTTGTGAGATTTCATGAGTCTAAAAATAGTTTCTGCAGCAACAAACGTCAACAAGGGCTTCAGCAAAAATCTGTGATTCAAATCGAAAATTATAAAACTTCCTGATGACTAAAGTGAATGAATCAGTTGTTTATCATCATGGTCACTCCTGTAGGGCTGTCTCCTTTTTTCGTCACCATTACTCACCATTTTGTGAACAGATGTTGTTGGAAAGTGTTGTGCATGTCTCTCTCTCAAGCACTTGTTAGTTATTAGTATTGTTATTATTGATAACTGTGATAGCATATTTCTTTATTTTGCATTGGCATATCATGATATACATGTTGATTGCACAATGTATTGACTGTAGAGTAATGACACCATCCCTTTAGATGTATTCCCTGTGAGTGCACTTTCACTTTGCCTTTCTGTTTGACAGAGCCATGCCTAGTTTTTTGGGGGGCCCTATGCAAAGTGTCATTAGAGGACCCCTATTTTGTGAAACTATGGTGTGGGGGGGCTTGTAAACCCTTTAAGGTAGTTCAGGGGCATGTATTTAACATTTAAATACATCAGTCTGATGCACTTTAAGAGGAAAAGAGACTAGATCCATGAAAACCCCCAATGATAATAAATGGGAAACAGTGGGGCACTAAGTAACTCCCGAAACTTTACAGGATTTACAGGATCTGCAAAAGCTCAAACATTTCCCTTAGATCATCCTCTTCCGTGGATTCAAGGGAAAATGATCCTCTCTACATGACATTTTTGCTGTCACTGATTGTGTCTAAGTACTGCAGTGCATGCACAAGTCTCTCTTTCTGGTAATTGTATGATCTCACCTTACACACCTGTGAAGTTTCCTGACAGCGTATGTATGAATCAGTATGTATCAGTAAAAACCTATTTGCTTTATAAAGATGTGGTAGAGCCATGGATTCCTCTGTGTGTGAATATGTCTGATCACAAAAAACCTTTTCCTGCGGTGCAAAGTAATGATGGTGTGCACTGATGTCTGTGTTTAACCCTGAACTCTGTGTTGACTAACCCTGAGTTTTCAGTTCCAGAACAGCTCATATGAATTAGGTCAATCAACTCTTGTTTGCTCACTCAGAATGAAAAAAAACCCATCATCATTAAAATTTCAGGCTGAGGCGAAAGAGATTCGTCTTTCCAACTGTCTTTTTTCCAAAGCCTTCCCCCTTTACTGTTCCCAATTGCCTGTTAATAAAGCTACAAATAGAAATACTTTGGTTAACGACAGCTCCCCTCTTATCATAACAGTTGATGAACGGCTGGAAGCTATTTAAGCTGCAAATATACTTTTGCTGCTAGGGAAATGTTAATTTCAGAGTCCAGTCCAACCAGAAAGAGCCTTTGTCTATGGACCTGGCCTATTCACACACACACACACACACACTGTTGTTTTTCACCGAGGAGAGGCTATAACACTTTAAAGACACCTTAGACTTGACACAGTGAAGCTAGTAAACTGTTACTTTAAATGCATAAACTTGTCTCTATTTAGCAATAGCAGAAGCTAGCAGCAAGAATACAAGATAAATTGGTTACACAGTTATATTTGCAATTTCTATTGCTTAGTCTATTTGATTGTTCAACTCACAACCTCCTAGGAATTTAAGTGAAGTGGCCAAAGGCAGGAAAAGTTCAAAAATCAAGGTAATCAGTCATCAAAACCAACTGGTTTCTGCTTTGTTAGAACATTGATGGTGAGGCTAGTTTGGATCAGCTGGGGCCGGTATTTCAAAACTTGTTATCAGGATCTGTAAATCAGTGTGCATGTTTTTTTATATTCACTTATCAAGGCCAGAATTATAGTACAGAAGACAAATGAGAAACTTTGTTTTTTTGTCAGTTTTGTGTATATTAATTGTACTCTCATTATCCTTGAAAATGCATGCCCTCAATGATTCTTAAAGTATGAATGTATGAATGAATGAAAGCACAAGGTGTGTTTCTCTTACAGCTTGTTCATTTGTCCTAAATGTCTCTATGTTAATCTTGAATCCATCCTGGATCCACTTTTCCATTGAGAATTGTGATTTTTAGCATCAAAACCATCTTGATCGTTACCTTAGAGTTTTGAAATACCAAAAAATAACACTTGACCTGGATTATGGGTAGAATTGGATTGACAAATCCCAATTTTGTTGGATCAGGATCACTTATCCTGGTTTTGAAATAGGCCTGCCCAATTTTGAGATTTAACTCTATCTGGATGATTAAGATCTGGATTAAAAGTTTTGAAATACTAGGCGCTGGTGATTTGAACTGGCTCAGTAAACCCTCACCAACGCATGAAAAACACAAGATTTAAAACCAGGACATTCTTGTTGAGGCCTGTCCAGCTGTCCTGTCCGAGGTATTCTTAGACAGTGCAGACAGATCAATAGACACATGGTAACCAGACCTACCTTCTTTAACATCTGAAACTAGTGACCTTGACTTCTTGTAATCTTGTTAATCATTTTCCAGGAACTATAGACTTTTGGTTTTGTGCCACAATAGTACATGAAAACTGGAAACAGGGCAACACTTTTAAAAGTCATTAAGATTTGCTGTAAACACTCAGTTCAAACGTGTCAAACCCTCAGTATGCCAGCATTTGCTGTCTTCAGTACATTTGTGTTTTCCCTGTGTATTGCTGCTGTATGGCCATTGCTGTTTTCAAGTGTTGCAAACAGATTTGTGCTGTCTTCCTCTCTGCTAGGGATTGGTAAGTTCATTGCCCTGGACTTTGCACGTCGGGGAGCCCGTGTTATCCTGGCATGTCGCAGCGAGGCGCGGGGGTCAGCGGCACTTAAAGAAATCAGGGAGCAGACAGGAAACTCTGATGTCCACCTGCGCCTGGTGGACCTGTCTTCTCTGGAATCTGTGAGGAAATTCGCAAAGGGAATTCTCGAGGAGGAGAAAGCACTCCACATCCTCGTCAACAATGCTGCAGTATCAGGTGATACATGTTGCCCACAGCAGAAAGGGAATAATTTGTTTTAATGCCACTCTTGGCAGTTTAGTATTTTGGAAACCACAACTATAAATGAGAGTTAACTGAATTATGTCACCATCACAATGACTATATATCAAAACATAAGTTTGGCAAAGAAAATAATTTTTTTTTCACATGAGCTAGTGCAGCATCATGAAAGAAAAAAACATCAAACACCACAAAAGAAAAACCCCATCGTCTTTATTTCCCCATCTGGCACACAGCTGGAAGCGGAGAGCAAGACGTACTCTCTCTACTTTTTCTCTTTTCAACAAAAGTGTTTGGCACAGTGACAGCCATTGCTGATCACTGGGAATGTAGAATAATCCACAGCACCAGAAAATTAGCCCTGACAACATCCACAAAGGGTTAGTTTCTGAGACTTGGGAAAAGTTCCACATGCTACACGGCTATGACAAAAACAACCCTGTGTGTGTGAGAGAGAGACGTTGAATGAGAGTAAGGGCACATAGAGAAGGGATATAGAAGCCATTATGTTAGTGTGAGGTACCCAAGTTCAAAAGAACAAATCACATTATTTCTTAATTTTATTATCAGGGTTACCCAGGCAGATCACCGAAGACGGGTTGGATGCATCTTTTGCCACCAACCACCTGGGACCATTTCTTCTCACCAACCTGCTGCTGGGTAAGACTCTGCAGTCTCTCTTTTATACAGCAGGTGTATTGCGGAAATGACGACTTCTCCTCTCCCGCTATGCCCGCCTCTCTGTTTCATTTCAGACCTGTTGAAGCGCTCGACTCCGTCGCGTATTGTCACCGTCAGCTCTGTCAACCATAAGAATGGTGTAGTGGACTTTGCTCATTTCCACGGCGAGAACCTCACTTACTTCATGGATAAAGTCTACAACCACACAAAGCTGCACAATATCATCTGTACCAATGAACTGGCACGCAGGCTAGAAGGGACAGGTAGGCAAAAATCAAGATTCTTCCAATTATTATTAGTTTTTACTGAATTGGTGTTGCAGAAGATGTCAATGTAAATGGGAAGCAGCGACAATGGCAAATTTTAATGTCTGTGGATTAAAGTACACATTTTAAAATGCATGCTACAAGCAATGTAGATCAGTAAACGTCTTAGAGTCCTCTTCTGCAAAAAAAAACCCCATAAAAAACTAAAACAATAACAGCCAGTATCCAAAAAAAAAAATCACCTTTTATATTTTTGCAATAATAAGGTACCCCTTGTTCATCAAGACTGTTGGTTGTTTATGCATCTGTGTGCTCAGAGGTGAAGTGAGGACAATACGGCATATTTCCTCTGTTGTACGAAACAAATACAAATAACATTTTTCAGAGAAATTGTCCTTTGAACTGAGTCAGTCTCCATAAAGGACACAGATGAGGGCAATAGGGGATTGCGGCTTTTAACAAAGCATTGCAGCTGAAACTAATTTTCTGCCCCTTGAGTTTATTTAGGAAAGAGCAGAAAAAACAATCTGCAAAGGAAAGTCTCCAAGACATGTTGCTGAAAGCTTTATTGTTTACAGAGTCTCTGTGCATTTCTCCTTCTTTCCCCACTCTGAATGTGTGTCTCTGTATGTGCAGGCGTCACCGCAAACTCTGTGCACCCCGGTGTTGTCAAGACGGAAGTAATGAGACACTATTCGTTACCAGTGCGTTGTCTTTTCAACCTCATTGGATTCTTCTTTTTCAAGGTGAGTAGATCATTGTATGTATTTCACTGCAGAGTCACTGTCCACATCGTTTCTCCACTGTCAGCTTTGCAACCATCCTTGCTGAATGTGTGAGACAGGTGCCATGTTTCTTAGGAAATGTGAGAGAGAGCCAAGACTAAATTTAGAACAGGGTGTAAGCAATTATCCCACTAGGAATCCTTTGTTCTCCAGAGATGGCTTGGTCTGAGACTTCCACTTCAACAGGGATGACGACACTGCTAATGTCAGTGATTGTTTTTGTATTGTTTTTGGCTCTGTGCTCCAGCTTTGCCGTTAATCGCCAGTTCAATCTCTGGCTGAGTTTAATGTGTCGAGTTGACTTGTGTTTGCATTTAATGGCTACATGCATTACTGTATATAATGCCAAATAAGTGACATCTAATTATGCAGGAAAGACTGAGTTAAAGCTTGTGTCCAGGAAAACAGTCAGTGATGCTCATGATCCATGCAGAGGACATCTAAAAAATGATGTTCTTGCACTAAATAATATACTCAGTTAGCTAGCCTAGGATTTAAAAGAAAACATGTTATAACAAAAGTCATCTCAATAAACTCTCTAAAATCCAGTAAAGAACTGAACACCCTAAACTCTGATAGTGATAAGTAACAGCCAGGGCCGATGCTACAGCTTCCATGCTGTGGCTGTTTCCAACTAAACCCAACCATAAGCCCACATCATAATGTATCTAGCTAATGATGTGCTGAGTTTTGGAAATGCTAAGTTACTACTCTCTGCACTACAGTGGCTTATGCTGGTGCAGACAAACAGGTTGGTGAATCGCTCCTTACACTTTTCTATTTGTTTAAATTTCGGATAGATGATGAAAAACAGGAGCCTCCAAACTCTTTGGATTTTAAATCGGTCCCGATACACACCACTGTGGCATGTTTGCTCCACACTACAGTTTTCGAAGATTTAACTTGGAGCCAGTCACGGGTAATGAAGCGTGAGGGCCACAGACTGGGGATGGAAGGGAGTGAGAGTGCTTTCCGACTTCCTGAGAAAGTCATTGTTGGTTCTGTGATTCAACGATGATTAGAAACATAGACTAATTCTGGTCCTATTCTGAGCAGGCACTTTACAGTTCACAGACATCTTCTCTTTTTGCTTGCTTGTGAGGCCTTTTGCCTTCAGCGTGGTGTTAACGCACATGCCCAGTTGTATTTAGATAAACTGATTGGTGTATCCAGTCAATTTTCATTCCAGCATTTGTCAGTAACACTCGTTTCGCACATGTTTGGAGTCATTGTCCGGCTGCACGGTGACACACATGCCTAGAGAGTTTTGGTGCATTCACTTGAATCTGAGCAAACAAAATATTCACACATACTTCTGCATTCATCCTGCTGTGGTCCGCAGTAACATCCACAATTAATATAAGTGCACCGTTTCTCTAATCATTTGGTAAAACAATGACTGACATTTTTTTCTTGCATGTAATGCAATTTTACCATACCATGCTGACATGGGTTTAGAACTAATCACAGCACTGTTTCAGCTGTTATATCAGTTGGAAATGATATTGTATGTGCATTAGATAATAACAAAAACACTGCTATCCTTCTTGTGCCTCTGTCCAAACCTTTCGACACAGTTGATCATCCCCTGCTCTTACAAAAATGATGTAAAATCAGTGAAAGACTTGTGAATCAGATTTTTTTGCCCATAGCTCAGGTTGTCCCTCAAGGATCAGTGTTGGGCCAGGGGATTGGTGAATTAACTTTCTAGAAATTCCAGACATGCTGTTGCCTCCACACCCTAGACCCTGAGATTCTGTGTAAGGCCCAGGCTACACCACTTATGACGGTACTCTGATGACATGGTGGGTTGGCCTTCTTAATTGCAGGTACCTGTTAATCTTTACAGACCTGACTGGAAATTTACCATCTTAGATTACATCATTGTTGCAGAGGAAACCTGGCTCTACTCTAGTTTGACACGGTCTGGGGACTGGCTGGTTCTTCAGATATCGCATGTCAGGACTGATTGTAGAAAGGCTGCTTTCAGTATTACAGCAGCAGTCTCGTGGAGTCTCGGGCAACATTACCCGAAACTGAATTCTCTCGCATTGCTTGAGGCATTAACTTAATAACCGTCCTCTATGGGCCTGTAACTGTTTTAAACGACACCGTTTGTTGAACGTCTCCCACAATTGATTCTCTTAGTCTTAAATAAGGGGTGAAAAGAAATGAAATGAAAAAATGTTTGGAGGTGAAACTGAAAGAGAGGGCGTCCAAAATGTTACTAATAATCCGTCACTGCACTGGAGAACTGTGAGCCCGACAGACTGTGCATGCATAGTAGGTTAAAGGTGAACAAAGAGGCCACACTGCATTAAAGCAGAACTATTCCTTTAACCTCATACTCATCGTTTCCTTTGAAATCTGAGCAAAATATACACTTCTGTTCCCTGGAATCCATTGCGTCATGTAAAGACCCACACATGGAACCAACTTAGACTTTCACTCCCATGATACATTCATACACACAGATCCATTTTACACTTGACTTTTATCAACCAATCTCAGAATTCAAACTCATGACCTTGACTGTGATGTGATGTACATCTGTTGGCTGCAAAGCTGAACAACAGGTTCAGGACAAGCATCTTGGCAGATATCCCATAAACTTCCTGTGGAGATACCCATCAGTAATTGTTGTTCCCTGCACTCATGACCTTGTTTCCCTCTCCAGTCTTCAGAGGAGGGCGCTGTCAGCCCAATCTACTGCGCAGTGGCAGAGGAAATGGAGGGGATAACTGGGAAGTATTTTGACAGCGACTGCTCCCTGGTTCTTCCCGCTCCTCTAGCTCGAGACGCTGCCCTCGCGGTCAAGGACTTTGAGATCTGCGAGAGAGTGACATCAAAGCTCTGAAACAGCTATCGGGCAAATGGAGGCCTGATAACAGAAGCAGGGTCAGAGTCCACCCTCTTGCTACACTTCTCAAGGGAACAATCCTGACATAATGTGCCTTTAAAATCAGCAGGTGGAGATTTCCGAATACTTTTTTCATCTGTAATTGAAGAGACGTGTTTTTTTCAGAGAAGCACTATTGAAGGATGTCTTGAACATTTGTAAAATGACAAACACGTCACTCTTTCCTGCACTGGAGTGAAAAACATGACATTGAACATTTTTAATCGTTTAATACCAAAGATTAATTCTAAGTTGTGGTAAATATGTGTTCTTGTTTTTTAAGAATCTCCTCTGACTTTAATTTGGATATGTGCATGATTGAAATGAAAGACTATCCTGAGAGAGAGATGCTGACACCGTGTGGCCACCTCAAGCTGACACGCTTCCTCAGAAATGACAACAGGAGCTCCTTTAATTGGCACAATCACTTCCCTTTAATGACTTGATTCAGTAAAACACAATAAAACATTTGAGCATTCAGTGCTTTTTGAAGAATTTGTACAGCATTCAACCCCTCGTGTCTTCGGCCCAGCTATTTGGCTGTGGAGACAGAGATAGTGAAGGAACAGTATGGTCACCAAAGAAGTCTTTAATCACAGCTTTATCACTTGTATGTGTGTGTTTGCTTATCATTTTTGGAAAATAAATGAAGATACAAGGACGTGTGAGATTTTTTTTTCCCCCCGCTGCATGTTCCACCACTCAAATGCTTGTACCTTTCTGATGTTCCTCCACTATATCGTGGATGATCTCTTCGAGTACCGGAGCCACATGGTCCAGCTGTTTGGGTGAAAGACGCACGGCGATCTCCACTGTTTTATCCTGGACACAGAGAAGAGGTGGTAAATGGCCTGTATTTAATGATGCCGTTCTTTGGTGAGAACAGCAACAATGATGGGCGTGAAGGTGTGTGTGTGTGTGTTTGTGGGTGTGTGCTCACAGGATTTCCACCACGTTCCACCTGAGGAAGCTGTTGGACTGTAACCTCTTCAAACTGGCCATCCTCCGATCGAGGCTCCATGTCCTTTCTACCTTCTCGCTCCTGTTGCACACAAAGAGAAAGCACACAAAAAATGAAAAACTATGGTCATATCGAATTGATTTAGTTTTTTTTTTTTCCACTCTGCGAAATTATGAAGCCCCACAATATCGTCATTCAACCCTTATCAATAAACTCCTTTGATTGCGGAGACACAGACAGTTTTATCAGCTTCTGACCGTGTTTTGGCTCCACTTTAGATTTGTTTAACTTCATTATTCAAACTTTGCAAAATTAAAACACAGAGCTGCAGAACTCATGAGAGATGTCGATATGAATTTGTCATTCCATCGTTCCTGACTCAATATTGATTTTTTTTTTGTTTGTTTTTGCTATTTGGGCTGCAACTAATGATTACACTCATTATTTAATGACATGCCAGTTATTTTGTCAGTGAAAAGATTGACTGTTGGGTCTGTAAAATGTCAGAAAATAGAGACAAATGTCCAACTGACCTAATAACACCCAAATATATTCAAGTTACTACAAGAAATGACAGGAAAAAGAGCAAAAACTCACAACTCTGAAGCTGAAATAAAGAAAAGTTTGACATTTGTGCTTGAAAAATGACTATTTGATGATCAAAATATTTGCTTCTTATATCAAATCAACTTGTTATATAACCAAACCACACAATAATATCAGACAAAACTCTAATATGTATTTACTGTTAGTATAACCACACCAAAAAGACATCAGCCATTGCTGTCAAACTGCCGCCGAGCCGGACGTCCGCGTGCCGTCCAATCAAAACGCGAGCTGCTTACCTTCATCAGCATCATCTCCTTTGGGCTGAAGAAGGTGATGTGTCCCTCCGTGCTCTCTGCCAGCAGCGCCACCAGGCACGCCAGCACCAAGCCACAAGCCACTGCTCCACGCATGCTCATTCTGCTCTGTCCGGGACGCACACACACACACACACACATACTGTACATAGGTATACATGCAGAACAGTGAGGGCTCGCGCAAAGGTCCGGCGGAGTCCGCGTTTCCACATGGACAGGGGTGAGTGGCACAGAGGCCAGGCAGAAATCTCTCGCAGCGAGAAGGAGAGGCGGCAGTCAAAATAGGTCAACATACAGTATTTGACATGAGGTGCAGCGCGCGCGTGTGTGTGTGTGTGTGTGTATGCTAGAAACAATAACTGGGGAGGAAGGACACAGGAGATCCCATGTCATTATGCAAGGGTGA
>JBCAUF010000061.1:9841877-9852294 GCA_038406115.1 Haemulon aurolineatum | reverse complement strand
GCAGCAGCAAAAAAGTAGAAATAGAAGAAGGAGAATTATATATTTTTAGAAAATTCAGTTTCAGTATACTCTACATTGTACATAATATATATTTTTTTACCACTTAACCTTCCTGCCAGACAGCCCGTTCTAACAGAGATTTAAAGCTGTTATATTGTGCTCATCAATGCCACCACACTCCCTTGACAAAAGCAGTCGTTTTACCTCACATAACACGGGAGTTGCAGATCTACCGCTGCCTCGATCGGTTTGCTTGTTTGCATCATTGTGTGACTCCAATGTGTTAACACAGTTCATTTCAGGTCTAAACTTTGAATAGACCATGGATGCAGAATTTCATGTCAATCCATCCTGTTGTTGTTGTTGATATATTTCATTCTTGACAAAGTGGTTCAAACCATCTGTAGAGCCTCACTGCTAGCATGGAGACACAAAAAAGAGACACAGACATTATCGTTGATGGGATGTTGTGAGATAAATCTTTATTTGTTTAATAGAATCTAATTCAGTTAAGTCTATTACGGTAATGTGAGCCCTGAAACATCAGTCCCAATTCAGTCTACAACAACATGAAATGAATGTTTCCATTAATTTGATTTGACTGATCATCTTTATTTGTTTTCAGCTCTCTGCAAAGAATTTTGTTTGTTTAATTATAAGGATCATTTTGTTCCTATTGTCAGTAATCCTGCTTTTACTCGCTGTCGCTCTGCGGGGCTACAGTATGTGTCGGGGAAAAAGCTCCGCCGACACTGTCGGGTTATTACTAAAATGCAATTTCTCCAGAAGAATAACACGGGGATGTTTGAAAATGGATCCATTCCCAAGTTCTCAATCAATTCGCCGCAGGGGTTCCTCCCACGGCAGAGCCTGCATCACCAAGATTATTTTTCTCCTCTTTCTGATCGTGTTTCATGAGGGCATACGTTCTCCTTACCTGCAGGGATTTATTTAGAGCTAAAGATGGCAGAGGTTTACCACAGAAGATACAACAATCACACAATCTCTGTTAAGGTCAAAGATTGCAACTGAGGATTGCGCAAGGGAGGAAGTAGAAATGACACAACCCGTCACAGGCTTAGATAAAGGAAGGAGAAGGATCGCTTAGAGCAATTTAGTGTAATGTAAGTAACAGGTTAAGAACAACCTGTATGACACCTCTTAGTTTATTCACAAAGTGAGGAATAGCTGTGCAGAGACCTCATTCATTTCCATGGCTTTAAGGTATATTTAACCTTTTTTCTTTGCTTGTTTTTTTTGTCATTTTCAAGCAACAATATAGCACCTTGGATAGAATAAATGATGCAAATGGTTACATGACTCCTTAAATGCACCAAAAAAAATGTCCACAATCAGGGACTTTGCTGCTGCAGCATCACTTGTTCTGGTGACCTGCAGCTTACGGTGGCTAATGTTAACAGACTTTAGATAGATACGTACAGTTGTTTAACTGAGATTAACTGAGTCAATTCACCGCCTTTATGACTCTTTACGTTTAAGATTTAACATTTATCATTTCCCTGTTATTTCCAGCTGAGGTACTTAGTCACGCTTTTCAGCAAAATTTTTATTTCGATCGTTCGTTTGATCAAAGCAGGTATAATAATAATACAGCCTGTTCAGCACTACTACTACTACTACAGGTATGTAGGAGTCCAGGAATGAATACTACAAGTACTTGTTACTAACCTCAAATGCAATTCAAATATTGATTTGTATGTCACGTTGTGTGGTAGGTCATATCCAATTATGAAGTACCAGCCTCTCTAAAACAACACCACAGGTATTGATTGAGTGTTGGTGCTGCTGTGGCCGTCGCAGCCCATTTCTTCTCAAATGTTCCAATGTCTCTCTGGGTGATCGGGCCAGTCGCTCAGCCTCCTGAGAGATTAGAGGAAAACAGTTATCTCTTTCCTCTGGTCAAGAGGGGCTCAACACTGTGCTGCTACATGACGCCATTGAAAAAAAAAAATGTCAGAATACATTTTCAACCGCGCGATTCTCGTTGGCAGCGCTGTGGAAGCAGAGAGATTCATTACAGGAGCTGCGCTTGCTCATTAACACGACCGGCACCTTTGTGGGTTCAGGCTGCAGGGACACAGCTTTATTAAATGTTGTAAATATGGCTTGTGCATTCAGAGGTGGTGGTGAGCGTGCTTCAGGATAAATGGCCTATTTGAAGACTTTCGGTGTTAACTCTGCCCCACTGGCCCCTGCACGGCTGTAATGAGAAGTGTCTCTTCTCTTAACCCCGGAGAAATGCTGACACAAGCAGCTCTCGCGCATCTCGTGGGGTTGTTTTAAACAGAGCGTTCCTTAAAATCTGGCAGCATTTCAGTAAAAACGTACTTGCTCGAAACTTTACTGACACTGATATAAAGTGTCATTGGTTAAAAAAAAACAGTTTCCCAATGTGTGGTGTAAAGCAACTTTTTACCCCCTCTTTAGTGTGTAGAAACAGTTGGCTTCTTTTGTTGTTGTTTTTTAAGAATTAGCCATAAAGAGGGAACAAAAGTCTTCATGTTCTCTTTGCTCGAGCTCCCAAGGCGCACAGTGTTAGTTTTAAAGTGCACAAGAGGAGGTCTTTTACCAGAAGATATCTGTGGAGAGTCTATGGCATTGATGAATAATAGATGAATTGTATTTTTGGCTTTGTTGGGATGGAAAGATACTGTAGCACCAATTACGCGTGGCTTCACAGTGGCAGGCGGAGAAAAGGAAAACCCATGCTAATTCTGGTTCAGGAGGCGAGACGCTGTGTATAAAAAAACATGCTGGGTTTCCTAATTGTAAAAGACAAGAAATATTACCATCTTTACGTCCATCTTTTGTGAAATTTGCACAGAGACCAGACATGGATGCACACATAGAGGACAAAAGAACTGGGTCAATGGCTGTTTCAAGCTTTGCTTATTGGTCCAAAATCTATCCCCTGTGTCAATCTCATTAAAGACTGACTGAGGGTCCTTAACTATAATAAATAAATAATCATTTATTGATCAGAGCACACGGGTAACTCCCCAGTGGTGGGCTGGATAACAAATAACAATCTCGGGCTGCAGATCCCTCAGTTAACACTCAATACAGCTGAAGACCAGGGGGAAAAAAAGAAGAAAATAAAAAGCCTGGGTTCAACACTCTTAAACTTAAATTGCACAAGGTCAGCAGAATTCATATTGGCAAAGGATGAGTGACAGCTAGTTACTGACATCTAGTTAGAGCTCTGCAGCTAACGATGCGGGAGAGAATGGGAAGAGGAAGGCCATTAACCTCTGACTTTGTTCACAAGGGAATGATGTATGGAGGCAATATAGCGCACAGATCCTGTTGACTGTTGGTAATAACAGAGGAGCTCTGCAGGATTCAGAGAGGAGAGAGCGTCAGCAGGCTAACGGAGCACCCGATCTGCACTTTCTTGAGTCGCATCAGTCGTCACTTTAAAATGAAGCGATCCCCAAATTAGACACGATTCTGCCTCCAGGTACTGACTGCAGTTATGTCTCAGTGTTGTTTTAACTTTGCTCAAAGCTTTGCCTCATATGACAGTCAGTGTGTTAAAAAAAAAAAGAAAAAAAAGTCATTTAATTCAACAGTAATTAATGTCCATTAGGAGCTTCTTCAGCAACACATGATGTCTGCTTTCTGTTCCTCATTGTCTTCCAGCTGTAAGAATAAATAGGGCAGCTATAAATAAGCAGGCGAGGCTGGTGCTGAAGACAGGTTGAACACAGGTCTGTCTCCCACAGGAACTCCAGACAGAGGGGAGCCCTTTTTTCTTACTCACGTCTCTCTCCATCTCATTGAGAGCTCATCCAGAACAGGCCCAAGGCGCAGACTGAGACCTGAGTCTGAAGCTGTTTGAAGTTTTACATTTAAAAGTTGTGCACCTTGACCTCGATTAAGCCCTCTGAGTGCAGAGCGTCGAAACGTTACAGTCGGGTTGAATCTCCAGTGAGGGGAAGAGATTGGCGTGCAGCGCTCGGAGGCTTTTAGCTGGCAGACAGGGATCTGTTGGCGGAGGGCAAAAGAATGTAAATAGCAGCGGCGGGTAGTTTAATGTTTAATATTGATGTACAGAAAAACCAACAACACCTTTAAAAGGAAAAAGATGGGAAATCTTCAAGCTTGGATTTCATGAAGTGAAAAGTTTTATTGACAAAGCTACCATTTTTTTTTTTTTTTGTGGGGGGAAATGTTCTCACTGACTTTGTTGCTGACAATAAGATGAGAAGCATGGAGCTGGAGCTAGGAGGCACTTAGTTTAGCCAGAGACATTTTAAAGAAGAGAGAGACCATGTCTGAACAGGAAAGTTGCGATGAAGGCTGAATGTCTCGCTCGTCATATCACATATCTAGCCAATCGCGACGCTGCGCTGACGCTAGTTCACAGTTAATGTTCCCGACAGTTTCAGCTTATTTGGTGGCAGGAAGAAGTGTTGTTGGGTTTGTTTTTTTTCAGTTGAAACTGTGAGACACTCTTCTCAAAAAGCCCAGCTTAAAGTGCTCGAGAGCAGCGGCGACACTTTGGTTGCTACGATACGGACTGATGGCGGGAGAGGCCGCAAGTCGCAGACGTGTTGTCGACAAATGAAGTGCTGAATGTAAACATGTTGAGACAAAGCAGAGGCTGTGGCCCTTGCTCCGGATGCTCTGCCATCACAGTGAGTAACATTACCATGATGTGGTTAAAGAGTCTACTGATTATTAAAATAGTATGATTGCAATAATTCTTCCTTCTCAATTTATTTTCCTCCTTTCATAGACCTCTGTTTTATAGCTTTAAAATAAGCCTTGAAATAAAGAGCATTCCTCGTTGTACCCTGTGGACCTCAAAGAAGGAGCCATACTATCTAGGTCATCATCTGAAGTATATCTACCCAGTGCGAGCAGTAATGAGGTAAATATTACACCTTTGAAACCACAGTGCAGTCATTTGGCTCGAGCACACTGACATTCTGCTGCACAGGCTGTTCTTAAATGGTCATTTCTGCCTATTGTGGGACACTTTAAGAGCAGTTATGTTGTTTTGGAGAGAGCTGGAACAAAAATGTGCACTTTTTATACTTTTAGAAAAGCAATTCTGTCTGCATGAATGGTATATTGTATAATATTACACCTTGATCCCACAGCACATCAGCACTGTGTACCTTCCATTATGGCAAAGCACTTGAGGATGACTAAAGATATACAGACAGGAGATTAAAAAAGGAAAAACGGACGGAATAAGTGGAGAAACATAATGATCAGATATAGGTCATTAAGGCTCACTGAATGATTTCATATGACAACGATGTGAATCATATGGCCTTCATCTCAGCCCAGTTGACCTCTTATCACTTTTGCTTTGCCTGTCAACATCACTAGCCTAGCATCACACAGTTTACAATGATGAAAGTGGCAGATTTGTCACTCACAACGACAGAAGTTCAGTTTAGCTCAGTGCTCTGATTGAAATGATAACCATTGATAACAGATTATAGCAGTTATGACTCAGCAAACTTGAATGTTGCTAACACTAAAATGTGCAGCCTGCAAAAGCCCTTGCCAATGAGATCTAGATCTCAATGGGTCTTTACCTGGTTAAATAAAGGATAAAAAAAAAAAAAAAAAGGATCCCAAATATGCATGCTGAGACCAGCCAAAGGCTTCATGGTCCAAAAATCCTAAAAAGTCACCAAAAAAGTTAGTTGGCAGCAAAAGGCTCTAAGTATGATGAGGAAAAAGGCAAGATCAAGGTGTTTTCAAACTTACATTTAATTGTAATCCTACAATATTACACAAGAAGAAGATTTTAGGTTGAAGACTCCCTGAGCTCTACACTAACAAGTTTGGCTGGAGTGTAAAGATCTCCAAATCCAATAAAGTGCACAACAGAGCCAACGATTATGTACCAGTGCAGAACAAAGCTGTTTAGACCTACTGTAACCTGTAAGCCTGCTAAATACAGCAATTATGCAGAGCTACCTCCTGATTGTTTTTGTTTCCGGCACAACTAATTAAATTCTTGGAAACGGTTGAAAAAAACCCAAAGCCTGACATGCTGGTAAAAAAAAGAAACGGTAAAATGTCCAATTATGAAACAGTTCATAGAGATGAGTGCTCTCCATCATCATCACAAACACCAATGAGATCATGTCTTTTTGGAGGGATGTTGCTAAGTCACTAAGATACTTTTGTTGGGTTATTTTCTTTAATTTGTCATCCATCTCTATAAAATAATTTTAAAAAAGATAACTGTCCACTTAGTTTATTTATGTTTTTAGCCTAAGGCTGCAGTAATTCTCAGCCTCCCAATTGCCTGCTTACCAAATATATATGCATGTGGATCAGAGGCAGGTGATTAAAGAGAGCAGATCCTCAAAAGGTCCACAAGCTTGCCTGAAGGTTCATCTCTTGGCTAATCGATAGTGTGCTGGATGCTGGTCGGAGGAGAAAGGGGCCAATCACGCCCACAACAGGTGCGTACAGTGAGCAGGATCCGCGGGGATGATTTGATGGCTGCCCCTGCCGCGTGAAATATGGATTTTGATAGTTTGACTGACGGAGCGTCAAGTGAGTTGTTCGGCGCAAACAGGAAACGGACAATTATGAAACAACGTTCCACCACGCCGGGCCGAGGGCTTTAACAGTGAGATAGAAAGAGGACACAAACTAGCCTCCAGCATCCCAAGGAGCTGTCACATTGATGCAGTACGCTCAGACAAAATGTTCAGAGCACATAATTCCCTGGCTTCTCCAGTTTCCTGGCGCTGAAGTGAGAAAAAAAAAAGAGTAAAGGGTTCCTTTTAAAAGCAAGCAATCAACAAAGAGGATTTTTTTTTTCTTTTTTTTTTTTGTGGAAACTTGCACCAGAGGCATCAGATACAGCCCTTTTGATCTTGTGAGCTGTGTTCCTGTGCGGCTATGTGTGTGTGTGTGTGTGTGTGTGTGTGTGTGCATCACTGGAAGATGATAAGCCAGGGATTTAGGCCATGGTTTTCTAGGTTATACCTAAAAGCCACCTGTCCGTCTAAAACACAGTCGGATGATTTAAAATATTAGTACAGAAATAAGTGCTCATGTGACCAGAGAGGAAATCTCTCTCTCTGTCTACGCATCAACCCAAAAAAGCAAAATAACCCAGTCTGCTCAAAATAATAAGCCGGGGCTTTTCTGCTGACTGATGCCGACGGTCCATCAGATTTTCCCAACGTAATTCTTTAAGTTATTCATTCAGGATTACCCACCCACCGGGTGCTTTTTGAAGATCGTACTGCCAAACGGCAACTCTTAGCTAAAATCCTCGGGGCCCGCAAAGAGACAGAGCTAAATGAGCCCATCAGGAGCTCTCGCAGCAGCATGTGGAGGGATTTGCTTCATCATGGGACCGCTGCCTGTCTCGTTCTTGGCACACAGCGCAAATTTGGACCCGTTCACAATGAACTGTATCATTTCATTTCATGCAAGAGTAAAATTTGGATGTTTTACTTTTTACAGTAGCACAACACTAATGATAACTGCAGGGTTGAATATTTTGGGGCATTTTGGGTATTTCTTGCCATCCTAAGTCATCCTAAGAGTTTGGTGCTGGTTCTGTATTTTAGACATGGATCTCAGAGGAACTGAGTGTTCAACGCAAAACAGTTTGATGAAAAGCTCCATTCGGTGCTGCTTTTTGTCACTCATTATTCCATAACTTCTGGGGAAATCGCATCAATTGTCAAAGTATTTCAGCACAACGCAGGGAAATTAAAAGGGAGGCTGTCGGTTTATGTTTTTTTTTCATTAAATGGGGATGTTGTTCATGAATTTTTAAAGAGGTGGCAATCTCACTGACACCGAGTCCTACAATAAAGTTTAAGCAGCAGAGAATGAGTTGTTTTATCTGAAAACTCAGATTCAACAGAATAAGAGAGGACTCGTGAGTCCGGAGTGTAAATATCTTCATTGCTGCGTACTAATTTTACGCCACTTCATTTATGTGTTTATGTTGGCGCAGGGCATCATGTTCTGACACAACACACCGGAACAAAGGCCAACAACAAACACACGGCCTTCTGTCGCCTTACACAGGACTCGTGTGCACTCATACGATGTATCAAACATAATCCACAATCAAACAGTGAATGCACGGGAGCAATTCTCCATGAGGAAATGAATTACTGGTGAAAGAGCGGCACAACGGGGCCTTTTGTATTCTTAATAACCTGAAAAACAAAATCTCTGTGACACATTCTCCACCAAACAGTCAAACATGTTATTTTCACAGCACAAGCCCCGTACATCCTCTCCGTTATTCCACTGCTCAGAGGTGGACTGAAGCCCGGAGGTGAACTATTCCTGAAAATCCATCTTTCTTTTCTCACCATCCGGCGCCCGGGTGCCCGAAAGCTGTTTGGACTCCTGCACACAGTAAACATGAGATTGACCTCCACAGTGAGGAGAAAACACGAGCCGCTCAGATTTGCATTGCAGATTTCCGCTACGGGATCCAGTGGCACGACTGTGAAGGACACCCACAATCAGCGTAAATGGATTAAAATTGTTCTCACACTCTCATTTATTTCGCCTTTGGTTTGGCTGTTCACAGCACGTTGGCCACTCGTCCCTTTCTGTGACTCATGGCACGCAATAGCCACGTGTCGCTTAAGTGTTACTGCGGTGATAAAATTCCAATTTGTTTGCATAATTAATAGAAACTCCAGAATGTCGGGCTTCACCGTTGAAATCCGCTGATATCATAAACCTTTTGGTGCGTAGAAATAAATCAGCTCTCCCCCGCCATTCAATTGTTTGCAAATTCCTCCAGGACCGGGAGAATATTTATATCCTATTGCAGACCAAGAGTCATCACTTGAATGCCAAGGTGAGCACATGGGCACTTCACAGCTACATTTGGATTCTGGGGATTTCGAATTCGATTAAAGAGGGGCAGGCGCGATTTGAAATTCTCCCTCAACCCTGCATGCAGTGCAGCGGGGGAAGGAGCTCACAGAGCAAAATGTGTCTCTGAGCTGCCAGGAAGGCTGTAATTGAAGTTCACTCTTACTTTTTCAAAGACAACTGCTGCAGAGAGGCATCCGAAAAACACGCTGCTGCAGCAGTCAATCAAGCTGTTCTGCAGATCTTCTACCCCAAGTTTTCTTTTTTTCATTTTTCTGCTCTGCCTGGCTGAGGTGTGTATTTATTTTTGCAGTACCTGCCTTCATGCAGCAGCGCCTCAACGGAGTATCTTCCCCACTAATGTTTGGCAAACAGAAATTTAGCACCACGGGGTGACTGATTAGCTTTAGGAAAACATTTCTACACACCTTGCATTTCTGTCAAAGTGTTCCCGCATAAAACGAAGGGGGTTGAATTATAATGAGTAAGAATTATGTGGCTATATTTGGCTTTTTAAAGAGCAGCAATTATCCGCCGCTAATGTGTGCCTACATAGCAGAACAGAGACTTCACTGAACAGAACCACTCATAAAACAATTTGAGTCAGAAAGCAGATGGTTTTATTATCATCAAAAAAATTTTTACTTCTTTCTTTTAACTCAGTGTACAGGATGTGACAGCATGTGACAAAGCGAGGAGGAGACAGACTGTCCTCCAATAAAGACCACAGAATCGGTAGTTTCAGAAAAAGCCCCAAAATGTGCTCAAGCTGTTATATAACGCAGGAGACCGCTCATCACTTCATGCTTCAAACCAACAGACAGCCTAGTTTCTTTCAAAGGTGACCAAATGTGACTATCTTTAAACAAGTCACTTTCTCAAAGCCTAACTCAGTCAATGTTGTGTTTTTATTTATTCATTTAATGAATTGTAACTGTTAGGCAAATAAAAGGCATCAGATCAGATTGCATTCCGTGGAGTGCCTGGACAAAGATATTTAATATGGAGGACAGGAACAACAAGTCTTAAATTGATTATATTTTCTTTGGACAATGTGGCAAAGTGATCTTAAAGTCCTTACAGGCAAGTCATGCCACTCGGCTGGGCGGCCATCTTGGCAACGCCTCCAGAAGCCCAAGGAGACCAGACCTCTATCTAAATGAATGGGGACATGGTCAAATGGACGCTTTAACGTGATAGCAGGACAAACAAAACATATATATATATGATCGCCAGTGGAATTAGATACTTAGACTTTACCGTAGAATGAGGTTTTAAAAGTTATTTTTCCACACGGAGCACATTTACAACACCACAGGGGTATTCCAGAAAGCGGGTGATGTGAAACTCAGAATTTGTTAACCCTGAGATGAGGGGAACTCTGAGTTTTCCGTTCCAGAAAGCGAGGTAACTGAAACTATGAGTCTGCTACTGCGGCAACTTACTCTGTGAACATAACCTGCTCGCTGGCAGGTTTCCTATAAGAAACTCTGAGTTTGTAGCTGTCTCCTCCCACATGAAGAAAGCTGTTAGACACGGATTGGCCATTCATTCC
>JBCAUF010000061.1:9037967-9050186 GCA_038406115.1 Haemulon aurolineatum | reverse complement strand
TAGCGCCCCTTAGCCCCGGTGTAGAGCCGTCCATGACCTGTTTGCATTTGTCCCGGATAGCCTCACCTCTCCCGATCAAGATATCTCCCTCTGCAGATTTATAGCGCGGCAGCAGCGATAGTGAGCTGCACACATTGGTGTAATCAAACACTACATCTGAAATAGCCGCGGCCTGCGCTCGCTCGCTCTTTTTTTTTTTCCTGGAGCGTTTCTCCGCTTTTTGATTGTGTTTCTGTTTCCTCATGCATTCCTCATAAGCCCTTGAAAACGGCGCGGGAAAAAAAAAAAACGGGGGAAGAAAAGAAGGAAGTTGGAATCGATGCATCATTCCGATTAATTAGGGCCATGATTTGCCGAGGCGTCTCCGAAATAAACCAATCTGAATGTGGAATTAGGACTCCAGGAGGGGAGAACGGTGGAGCCGCGCGGCGTCCCGATCTGTGACATTATGCATGAAATTATGGTTAAGAAAGAAGCCATCTCTCTCAATCACGGCGACACGCTGCTGTTGCATCCGCTCTGTGTGCGGCTTGGGCGCAATTTACGCTCGCATGTGTGCTAATAAAAAGGAGAGGTCATGCATCACACGCAAACCCACCCCCCACCCTCCTCCTCTCGATGTCGCCGCCGCCATCCCAGCCGCGGAGCAAACACAACAGCAGCCACACGGGCCGCATGTTCAATCACCCGCGCCACCTTCGCTCGCAATCTCTCACGCGGACAGACAGGCCACTCAATAAACAACACTCGTCGCTAATTTAGCCCGCTAGGAAATTAAATCGCATCCACGCGAGGCACCAGGGTGGGGACGTTTGGGACAGGCGGCGAGCGAGGTGTCGCCCGTGTCCCATGCAAATACGCTACCTGAGCGTGAGCCCGAGGAATAAATCTCAGGCAGCGCCGCGTGCACGAGGAACGTCAGTCAGGACGGAGTGATGGGAGGGGAGGAATCATGTCCGGCTTGCTTAGGATCAAGTTTACATCAGCTCAGAAACCTATTTTTTTGGAGGACAATCCATCACTTCTAGCCGGCTCGGCCTTCACTCCAATTTACACATGTCCTCCCATTGACTAAAGTTGAAATTTGAGCTTTTTTGCTTCTGCAGCCTGCAGACAAGACACCACAGATGTGGTTTAAGCAGCACTGGAGGATTGTTAAAGCATTCTGCCAAAAAAAACAAACATAAAATGAAGTAAAAATCTTGATGTTTTTAATGATTATCTCCATCTGTAGACATGCAAAACGTCAGAATTCAGCAGCTCACCTTCAGTCTCCTGTGCTGTGTCTGCAGTTCTGCTT
Source organism: Haemulon aurolineatum (assembly GCA_038406115.1). NCBI lineage: Eukaryota > Metazoa > Chordata > Actinopteri > Lutjaniformes > Haemulidae > Haemulon > Haemulon aurolineatum. The sequence continues at coordinate 9,048,886 of JBCAUF010000061.1, read as the reverse complement.
CTCAGTGATAGATGGCAATGTTGCTCTTCCAGAGAAAGACGCTCGGCGACAACCCCGTGGCTCGGGCATTTTTTTCCAAGAAGCTGCTCCCTTGCAAACATTTTTTTTACTCAGTAATTGTTCAATTTAAGCCCATCAGAACGCACTGTTGGCAAATGCACTGCTCAATGGCAACACAAATGAGGGAAACACTTCAGGTTATGAAGGTAAGCGACGTGCATTATGAGCATGCAGGACCTCCAGATTAGAAACAGAAGAGGATCCGATAGCTCTCACTGCAACTCCAAATATTGTTGTAATTTTATACTTGATCAGTCACACATGAAACAAAAAACAAGAAATAATTTTTAAGAATGCAAAACCTACTCAAGTCGCTGCATATGCATGACACACAATGACACACAATGTTATTCTCTTAAAGCTTCTCACCACCGAAACATATTTTTCTTCCTCTGTATTCGGATCGTAATTCAAATTTGTTCATATATTTCTTCGCAAAGACACTTTTATTCACGATCTGTCAGATTCTGTTTTAGGGTTATGGAGAGATTTGTGCAACATTTAACCACATCTGTGCACGAGCCCCGAGTCAATAATACAAAGTGGCCGTGATGAAGCCGTGATTGAAGGCCAGACTTCTGCCGACTGACACACATTTGCGCACATTTCATTTCCATATTGTTCCAATGAAATCTGAAAAAAAAAGGCGAGGATGCCTCCTTAAACAGATGAGCCACATGGAGGATGAGTCAGTGGCTGCAGAGATAGATTAGTTGCACAGGGGGTAATTACTCTCCCCCTGATACAAATGAAGGCACAGGGGTTATCTCCTAGCTCATGAATAGCCTTTGTTTATAATGGAGAGGCTCCTCGTGGCCATGGAGAGCTACATTAATTGTCTGACAAGCCAAACACTCAGTGTTCATGGAAAGGCATGAGGAGCAGAAAAAGAAGGATCACTCCCTTTCTTTTATTTCTTTCTCTTGTTTGTGTTTTTTTTTTTCCTTTTTAGCCTCGCCACCTGTGGAGAGATAAGGAGAGAGAGAGAGAGAGAGGTGAGAGAGGAGGTGGAGCAGAATTTAAATGAAGTTGGGAGAAGTTGGGGAGAGAGCGAGGGGCGATGCAGGCAGAGAAAACGGGAGATGCACGCTGACAGAAACACATCAGCGGCAAAATGAGACAAAAAAATTGAAAAAAAACATGACGGAGAGAGAGAGAGAGAGAGAGAGAGAGAGGAGGGCCGGCGGAGAGAAGTGGGGGAGAGAGAGAGAGAGAGACGTCGCTTCCAGAGGCCGTTCAAATCCTCCCTCGCCACTCACGCTCATCCCCGATGTGGAGGGCGGGGGCTTCTTCTGGGGTTGAACACCTAATTATAGATCACTCACACACTCACACACTCTTGAGGCGGAGCTGTGTCAGTGTGACAGGTAATATGTCCCTTAGAAACTACAGTATGCCTTTCAAGGAGTGTAAAATACAGAAAAACAGACATGTCTCCAGTTGGTGAGACATAATGGAAAACATCTCAGTCTTTGCTGCAGCGATTGTGCCGGAACAAAATCTGTGTGCTTGCCTTCATCTTCTCCCTAAAAAGAAAAAGAAAGAAAAAAAAAACACCCATAACAGGACAAATGAGGCATGAGTGTAGTTTGCTATCAGCCCAGACCGGCCGGGGGCGAGCCGGGGCCAGAGGTAATAAACTCTGACATTTCCAGCCTTACTGTGGCAGGCGGTGTCTGGCTGCACTCAACCCCTCCACTCCTTGGTCTGCGCTCCATCCCGACACCTCAGGTCAGTAACTTTGACTCGCTAACCACCCTCATTAGTATTCTGGAAAGCTCCGTGGCAGACATCCAGTTTCTGTGGGGAAAACAAAAAAAAAAAGGGCTGGCGGTGGAGTAGTCGTATACTGTAGGGCTCCGGCTTCTGCCGAAGAGCTGTGATGTGAGGCGGAGGGGCATGAGGAGGAGGACGGCTCCAGATGAAAACTCCTGCAACAAAGTTTGTGTTTAATTTGATATGAATCTCACCTGTGTCTCACTCCAGAGCTTCATTTACAAGTTAGTTTGCAGATTAAGACTTTGTGCACCAAATAATGATGCATGAATGTAGGATTTTAACATGCAGAGCTCAGCAGGTTCAGATTGTGGTGTAATGCTACTTAAAGGATAAGTGTGATGATGTTTCATTGACACACCATAACACTGCATGACATGTTCCTCCATTACCACTGTGAGAACACGGGCACTGTGGTTTGTTTCACTTCCGCATACGTCGTCCTGGTGCTGTGTGTTCATCCACGACTGCAAATAGTTCCCAAGAAATACATATGCATGTTTTTAGTCATGCTTTTGTAAAAGGACTGCAGCGCCCAGGTGTTTTAGGATGCTATTTAGTCATGTTTTAACAGCAAATCTTAAATTCTTTAAGATTTGGACCTTCGCCGTAACGACCGGGCGGCCACAGACGGCACGGGGAAGTCAGAAAGTGCTGACAGATCAGAAGCAGGGTTTGTTTTTGTCTTTTCGAGGGATTAGCTGACAATAAGACTTTTTATCCCTTAAGTACGAGACGTGAGAACCTCCAACACTGGTTAAAACACGGAGACATGTGGGTAAATATAACACTGACAGGCAAGAAGTGTAGTAGTGCATGACACATCCACATTTATGTAGAGATGTCATGACAGACCTCCCAAAAAAAGTCCTGCGGAGTTTGGCTTCGCTAGACTCGAGTAAAAAGAAACCTAATAAAAACAAATCACTTAGAGAGCTGTGACTTCGTGTGATTTATTCGCTAACATATTGCCATTACATTTGTTTTGATGGCGTAGTTTAAAAATACAACCACCCGCTTGCTTGCAAACGCTCCAATGCTCCGCTTTCATGTTGTACATCAAATGCAGCCGGGAGGGCGAACGTGCAGATGTTTAAAAAAGAGGAAAAAAAAAACAGTTTCCCGAAAATATACAGTGTAAGGTCATAACTGCAATTCATCTTTAGCATAAATCCTGCACGCGATCCTTTTTAAATACGTTCCATAAACACTGTCGGCCGACATCAGCGGGCTTATTCATCAAACAAATAGCTTTTGGATGAATCTCCTGGTTAAACAACCTTGCCCCCGCAGTTTAAGCAGCACTGTTATGCCTTGCCCACTAATTCAGTGACTTGGCCCGCGGTCACGGGATTAAAAGAGATAAGCACTGGTGAATATTCCACCGCTCCTGGAATGGAGGTCTCCCATTTATCACCAAGCGAGACCAGTGAATAATACATGGGGCTTGTCCAGTTCCACGCACAGCAAAGCAAGGGCACTTGTGGTAAAAAAGTATCGCCCTTGTCTGCCGGTTAGGCCTCCCCGAGGCTGATTCCGACAGGTCTATTTGGAACAGTCTTGTTTGACCTCTCCCCATGTCTTCCCTTGGAGCCACGCGTGCAGCCGATCAATCACTTGATAATACACACACGTCCCTGTTCATTTCTATGCACACACACTCGCTACTTACTTTCTGTCTCCAGCAATTCTTTGGACAAACACACACACACACACGCGAGGGCCGCAGCGTATCTGTTTCCTATCAAACCTGAACTCGTGTGGCCTTGGTGAGGTCCGCTGTGCATGTAAGCTAATGTCGACGAAGCCCCCGCGTCGTCGCTCTGCTCTGGCATGCATGGTCTTCCACTAGAACGACTCTGATTGCCCGCGAGCGTGCGAGGAGATGGGGATTCATGAATCCAAAATGTTTCAGCGGGTGTCGGCAGGTAGCGTCGCGCCCAACTGAGGTCTTTTTCCGCATGGGCTGAATTGACATATAAAGCACGGGGGTCTGAGGCAGCGAATTCGCCGATCTTTCGAATGGGAAGAGGGAAGAAGGGGGGTGGAAATCAACCTCAACCATGGGGGGATACACAACAGCGTGCCCACCGTGAGGGATCTGGTTTCATATTGTGTGGAAAAACCTTCCCATAGACTGGTGCGGCTGCTATGGCCGGGGATGATTAAGTGCTAAAGTTGCATTTTCTCCTCCGAGTAGGCAGCCCCGAGGCCAGAGAAGCTGCATGATTGCCTCTGTGTGCTACATTACATTGACATGATGGAGAATACTCTCCTGGGGCCTGAAATAATGTAAAAGGAAAGTGAGGGAGAGAAAAAAAAAAGCCCATCCCAGGCCTTTTCTGCCGGGACCTCAGAATTCTCTGCGTGCAATCGGATTTGCTGATAGATCTCCCCGCGCCGCCGCCTCAATATTGATGACAGGCAGAGCATTCGCACACGGGGTGCACGGGCAGCACGCACCGGGGGAGTCCTCTAATCCGATTCTGCTATTAGAGGCCCCAGACCTCCCTGCTGGGTGTCTCGAGCCTCCCGGCCACTCCGGCGCACCGTGACACACACACACACAGAGAGAGAGAGAGAGAGCTCAGCCATGCTGTGGACGCACAGGTCTGTGAAGAAGACCACAGGAGGACGATTTAGAAGGAAGAGGGAGGGAGGGGAAAAAAAAGAGGCTAGTCAAATTGGACAAAATGTGCGGAGTGCATTTTTTTTTTCTCCCTTCCCTTAACTAATTAGCGGCAGGCTAAAAAAAGCCAAATTTTATAAAACCAAATCCATCAGCCGGACAAGTGGAACAAATGAGTCGACCTCACAGTGGGAGGCGGCACAGCCTTATTTGTTTGCTTTTACAACTTGAAGGGCAGACGATGCACGGTCACCCAGCAGCAGCAGCTCGCTGAAACTGTCCCCAAAGTTACAGCCAATGTGAACCCCGGGCTTCGACCATGCTCGCTGCATGCGGCACGCTCTTTTTTTTTCTTTTCTTCTTTTCTTGGCAGGCGGATCATAACGCGGCGAGCTTTGATCCGGTGCTACCAGTGCTGCCGTTTCATTTTCGGCACAGTTTCAAACACAAGGGAAGAGGACGTTTCCCTTTTTTGGGGCTAATCTCCGCTAAAACCGAGAGTTTGCTTTCCATCTCATGGCTGTGAAAGCATGCGCGGGTATTATCTCCACACGATGGGACCACCCATTATGATCGCCAAAGACTGGATAATACTCAGGCAGCTTCCAACGGGCTGACATTTGTACAATCTTATCTTTCCTCGAATGAGTTCTTGGCAGTGTCTACACTGGACTATTAAAGTGTAAATATAAATGTTTATCTCAAATCTTTCAACTCCTTTGCTTGATGCAAACGAGACAACACGTAGCCAAACCATTTAAAGGAACTGTCAAAACATTTTGGGAAATCTCTGCCTCGTTCTCTCTCTTGCTGAGGATTAGATGAGAGGTTTGATAGGCTCACTCGGGCCTTTCTGTCCGTTAAATGTGAAAGCTGCAGTCGGCAGCCGGTTAAGCTAAGACGGACTGGAAACGAGGGCACAGCGAGGCCGGGTCTGTCTAGAATCAGCGACTCCGCAGCTCACTAAATGACAATGTTTGTTTTTGGGACGTCACATGCACTCATCACGCGTCTGTTTTTGCCTGGAGGTGAGCAGATGATACCGCCTCATGTCTGCATGTCTGTAAATGTTGGAGGAGTGTGTGTGTGTGTGTGCTGGTTAGAAGACAAACACTGGAAACAGGAAAACAACAAGCTCACTGACCAACTTCTTATAACTCGCTTGCTCACAAAACAAAGAATAAAATGGTTTCAGAGAGTACTAAAAACATGAGAATAGCAATCTTACTCTATAATTGTATTTTGCAAAATATCAAACTGTCAAACTAAAACCCTGACCGCCTGATTTAGTGACAAAGAAGACCCTCAACAAAACAAAAATTAAAAAAAGAAGATTTGGAGACGTGCAGCTAAACAACAACCATTAGCAAACAACCGTGTCAGCAGTTTGGGTTCCTAGGGTGGGATTGTGTGCAAATTAAAGTGCTTTTCTGGGAGACTCAGACCATCTGCTCATCAGCTCCTCAGGTGGGGTTACTGAGAAAGAAAGTCAGAGGAAAAGAGCGAGAAAAGGGACTTTTTAAACATGGAGAAGGGCCTCCACGTCTGTATTTACAGCGGCCTCCCATAGTGCTCCTATTTGTCTCCTCCTGAGCGGCGGGGCGGGGGGAGCCCGTGGCTCCTCGCAACATCTGCGGGCGTTCTTCCACAGGCCCCCGGAAGCATATAATAACCCATTACCTCCATCTCTGACAAAAACACACATTTAAACTACAATTACACCCCCTGCCTCCTCTTCTTCATGCATCCCATCTTGTCTCCACTTCTTCTCCTGTTCTGCAATTCAATTGTTTCCAACCTGGACTCCACCATTTAACCCCCCACACTGTCTCTCTCTCTCATCTTCTCGAGCGATTACAAGAGTCAGACTCACAACTAAAGATGGGCCGTGTAGAGAGGAGCACTTACTGCAAATGTAAGCCCTTTCCTTGATCTCTCTGTATTTTCTATTTTCTTCTTTCAGTCTAATCAGTTGTTTTCTTGGTTGCTAATTATTCTGTCAATCCAGATCCATGCCAATCTTTCACACCAATTCCCTTCACCCGATGTGCCCCGCCCATGTCCTCACCTGCAGAACATGCCCTCATCAGCCGCTCACCGGCCTCTCTCCCTCAGTTCCTCGTCTGATTGTCTTGCATCACGCTTGCATTCCAGCCGTTACTTGATTTACCTGAAACTCTGCGTCTCTGCCTGATTAGCTGGACTCTAATTACCCGCCTGCTCTTGTTGGTGATTCATCTCCTGGCTCTGACCCCTGCCTGTTGTCTGCATTAAATCTCAAACGATGATTGCTATCTGACTGTCTCGGGTTCTTATTTGTTCTGAGTCACAAACACAGTTAATTACTTCGACATATAACATGTTTCAACATACTCATCCACGTCCCTCAGGGCCTAATAGTAACAGATATACTAAAAACACCAAACAGCTGTGTGTCTGATCTGAGGGCAAGCAGGAAAAGATGACATCATCCACTCCCTGAAGACACCTCCTCTAACTTTATTGGTTGCAGCCATTCTTGCATGTGTTTTTTTGTTAGTTTTTTCAGTATCGTCTTGTGAATGCACGCTATAATAATACATTTCTCGCTCATAGTGCTGCGAGCGGGGAATTCTGTTGCGAGATGCACATAAAGTGGAGAGTGCAGATAACAGGTGATCAGTTTCAATGCATCAAAAGGGGACGTCTGTGGAGGGGTAAACAGAAACCAGAGCCATCATCAAATAACACCAACCTGCAGGAAGCCTTTTTTCTCTCATTCAACAGTAGCTAGGTCCAATTTCACAGGCCACACTGTAGCTGAATGGGAAGAAATTGGAAAAAAAAAAGAAGTGAAATCGATTGCTTAGATTGCAGTTGTACTTTTATTTGTCTCTCCTTCTGTCATTTTGCAGTGTTATGTAGTGCTAGGTGCATTTCCAGCCTGCACAACACTGATAATGGCACCGCAGTGAAGGCGCCGCCTTTAGATTTGCACTGATCTCCATCTGCATGTCGCAGATACTGCAAATAATAATCCAGGTCAGAAACATTAAACATGAACGTTTAACATACAGAAACAACATTACAGTCATAAAACGGTTACCATGGTGCTGCCGGCAGTTTTCTTTTTTGAAAGTGCTGACTTGGATAATATTGTACACTGTGACACGTATAGCCAATGTAATTGTTCAATAGTCTTCACAGACACGCCCAATGACTCGATCACCCAATAGTCCTCTCTTAGAAGACACTTTGGGTCATAAAAAGACCCAAAACTTTGGTGTTGAACAAAAGGAAAACATCTACTCCCAGCTGAGCTTGCCTGGTCAGGTCTATGTAAATTATCAACAAATGGCACGGACATATCACACGAAAACAGTTCATTAAACTCATTATTCATTGTGTAATGACTGATGTGAACATTTATTCATTTGACCACAGGTTGTGTGGTTTGATGGAAATATTTGCTTTTGCTGTATGTTTAAATGTTTTGAGGCTGTTGAGAGCATTTTGCAAACCAAATGCATATTTTTGGCCAGTGACTTTCACCACAGACTTGTGTGTGGACTGTCCTGAAAACGTCTGAGTTGACAAATGCATTCAAGCAAATGGGAAAAACTGTATTTCAATCCAGTATAAGCTGGATAGAGCCAGCACAATAGAAAATGCATATAAGCACTTATGCCCTGCACTGTATATTGCATACTTATGACAAGAAAACAATGTGCTCTCTGCTGAAAGTTTGCAGATGACATTTTTAAAATATTAGAAATTCTGAAAGGTGCATAAGTGGTTATTAGTACGGAAGCGCTGAAAGAAATTGAAGTCTCAGTCTAAACACTGAATGGAGGTGGAGTGGCTGAGTGAAGCGTCGGTTGAAGTGGAAATCCTGAAAGAAATGAGTGTCATATTCACACTTGTCACATGAAATCTTGCAATAGGAAGAAGTAAATGATCAAGTATACATACTAGAGCATGTCTCTGGGCTGCAAACAGGCAGCAATAATTTAAATAAATCAGTCACATTTTAAAGCTTCATGTCTAAAATGACCTGCTATGCAACAATACTCAAGTGTTTAAGACTTTCACACTGGAAATGAGCATCACAAATATCACATTATAAAGAAATAATGTGGAAACATCAGCAGCAGGCTAATGCTACTGATATTCAAAAGACACAATTTGTGATGCAAAACAATAACATCATCAGACAGGCTTGTGTAATTACTCCCACAAATCCATTAATAAATGAAGTGCAAATGAAAAGCAACAGATATTAAATGACAGCACGCTAATACTTGAAAATTACATGGCAACTAAATGTTTAATAAACAGCAATTAGTCTGTTTCTCTTGACAGCGTGAGGTTGGAGGTGCCACCACGTGTTGTGAATGTCAAAAGACCCACCTCAGCAAAAACTCCCCGCCGGACTCCGACAGAGAGCTCAAATTGCAATAAATTATCAGCTGCCATCGTCACAAAGGGCACAGCCTCATTACTGTTGACAGTTTGTGTGAAGAATCTGAAATATGCAATCAACATAATAAGAGAGAATCTAAATGAAACAATCAAGTTTGACTTAATTAGCAGATTAAAATAAACATGTTTCCCATAGCAACTGTTAATATTTCATCTGAAATTTTCCCTTAAGACAGAGAACTTTAACAATGTTGCTTATTTGTTTCATTCAATCAGTCCAGTCATAGTGGTTTCTTGACCTATTGACCACAAATCGTATGAAACCGACTGATATCATGATCAAATTATGGCCTAAAACATACTTGTGACATGTCATTACTTTGCTGGTACACTCTAAGTAACAGTAGTGTTGTTTGGGTGGGTTGAAAGTACTGTTCTTTATTTCTTCCTCATATTATATTCTTAAAATGAATAAATAAATGCATAAATATCTGTAGTCGCACATATGATGGGTCAGAGGTGTATGTATATATATACATATATATATATATGTTTTTTTTATTACTAAGTTTGGAAATATGAAATACAGTTGAATTATAGTTAAGTTGTATAAAGTTTAATTTAATTAAAATTTAATTTAATCACACACACAAATTGAGAAAATGTGTAAACAGGTCAAAGCTCTTCTGAAAATGTATTTAATGTGGAAAAATGCACTCTTTTAAATCCATCCTTGGAATACAGCCCATTTCATTTATGCAGGAACATTGATTTATTGGCCTGAACTCTGACCCAGTGGTGGTTTTGCTAATTGTGCCACACAAAGACCCCAAACGAACAAAGAGTTGTGATTGACAATACAATACCTGACCGAGGCCATGACGCAGATCATCAGCCCAAAACAGGTTTGGATTTTCTTTCAGCACGAGTAGTAAATATATCCAAGGAGCGTTTGTGGTTTCACATGTCAGCGCACCTGCAAAATGAAATAAGATAGAGAGATAGCTGTAGATGTGCAAAAAAAAAAAAAAAAGCGTGTACCTTGAATCCTCAAAGTGGGGACACATGACCTTAGTCCATATGGCCACATCCGCAGAAATACATTTGAATCAAAGCAGGAGTCAGGACATAATGTAGCTGAACAGATGAAAGTGCTCGGCTCATCTTTCAGTGTTCATGGCAACCTCTCACAGCTAATTCTGTATTCTGCTTCTACCACTCAGTATAAATCTCCTGAAAAACCACAAGCATAATGTAATATCATATACACAATTCACCCTAACATTCAAATATTTATTGGTTATATTTAATCTTTTACCAACATGTTTGATTCTAATAACTTCAGCTTCAGTTAAATACAGTTTGTTCAATTATCCAAACACCCTACTCATGCATGTCTGTGTTGTGCAGGTTTCTGGCGATTACTTTGAAGCCGTTGCATTATACAAGATGGCAAATCCTGACTTGTAAAGTTGTGCATCTGTCTGGAAAGTTTTTTTCTCCCCACAACATTGTCAGTTTATACTATAGTTCAGCTCCAGCTCTGAGTATTTTATAATGTAAGACTGAAGCTACATCGGGGAAGGTACACCACAATGCTGTTGGTGTTATATTGACTCAATCGATGCACCTTTTTGCTTTTAGGTACTTTAAATAAAATCCCATCTATTCTTTTTAGCCCTTAAAAGTTTGAAGTTATCTGTTGCTATTTACAGTATCCCCCCCTCTCTCCTGACAATAGTTAACCTATTTCACCACTGAAGAGAGACTGATTTATAGTGGGCTATAATAATTGCATGTTGTTCCTGTGAAGGTTAAGGCTGTTGTTTTGCCTCTTACTGAAGTTACATCCAATAGATCTGTGATGGTTTCAGCTGACCGAGGTCTTCTTTCCACGTACCTTTGAAATTGAATCAACACACATGACTGTCCAAAAGTGAGGGGAACATGTGGCACATGTGTGATATGCATACAGAGGCTGCACAATCACATTTAAGGCCTTTAAATTCAGTAAATTAATTTGCTTAAACTCTGTGTAATATGATTTTGACTT
>JBCAUF010000061.1:7270437-7280950 GCA_038406115.1 Haemulon aurolineatum | reverse complement strand
AAGACTCAGTGGCTGCAGAAGGAGCAGAAGCGCAGGAAGAAACTACGCAAATTCCTCAAGAGGCTCCAGAACAACGACACCTGCAGCATGCCGGGCCTCACCTGCTTCACCCACGACAACCATCACTGGCAGACCGCCCCCTTCTGGACAAGTGAGGAAACAACACCCGGGTGTACAAAGAGAACTTGTTGTGGAACGTTTTAATGTTTTCCAATGCAGGCACGGCGAAAATAAATGTTTGGAAGACTGTTTTAACAGCCTTTGTTTTCCACTCTCACCCCCCTCCCTTCCTCACCCGCTCCCGTCCCCTCCCTCCCTCAGTGGGTCCATTCTGTGCATGCACCAGCGCCAACAACAACACCTACTGGTGCCTCAGGACCATCAATGACACGCACAACTTCCTGTTCTGTGAATTTGCTACCGGTTTCCTGGAGTATTTCGACCTCAACACTGACCCGTACCAGGTATTTCGATTGTAGAGACTCCATGACAGATATATAAATAACTATAAAATGATCCCACATGATTCATAGGACATGCCTGTGCGCACAGGGGGTACAGACTTTCCAATGTTTTCCAGAGATTTTCCAGACTTTCCAAAGCCCCCATGCTGACATCTTGTCCTCATTCTTTCCTGTAGCTGATAAACGCTGTCAGCACCCTCGACCGCAATGCTCTGAATTCACTGCATCAACAGCTCATGGACTTACGGGGCTGCAAGGGACATAAGCAATGCAACCCGGAGAAGGGTGAGTAAGAAGCCTCTAAGGCCAACATGATTGATTATAATGTCTCCAGTAATTTCAGACCGAGGCTAATGTTACCTCCACTTTTCTTGCAGGAGGAAAAGAGCGAAACTACTTCAGTGAATACAGGTATTTTCTTCTGCCTCTTACAGCACAGCTGATTACTTTTACAAACACTGCAGATGGAATTCCTGTTACAATTTGAACTCTGCAAGGTTACAGCCTCCCCAGTGGGTCTTTGGCCATGTTTCCTCTCACTGCGAGTCATCTGGGGGAGCCACGAAAATAAAATACAGCCATGTGCTGAAATTGAACCTCTTCAAACTGTCATGGTCGCTTACTGTTGCGATCAAAGCCTTTCGAGCATGCAGAAGCAGAAGCCAAAGAGGGACAAAAATACAAGCCTGCTTTTCAGCTTCTGCTGTTCCCTTTTTGTGATGAAGCCTAATTGCTTGTCTCTGCTGTGCGTGTGGGTGTGTGTGTGTGTGTGTGCGCGTGCATTCATGTATGTGTGTGTATCTGTGTGTGTGTGTGTTTTGTGTGTATATACCTGTATGTTTGTCTCCATGCACGTGCATTTGCCCTGCGCGTGAATACGTGCTGTGCATGCTTCAGGCCAGTTCATCGTCGAAAGAGGCCAAAAGTGAAGAAGCCTTCCTCCAAATCGCTGTGAGTTTGTCATAACCCATCTGTTCCTTCGTAGTCAGCCAAGCTCTACCCCCATCTCCATCCAGATTATTTTCAGCTTGGTCAGATGACCCAGCAGCATGCGCCCCCTCTCTCCTCTTTACTGTTCCTTCTGTACTCCTCTACTTACAGTAACCCTTATTTACCTGCATTGCAAAAAGCTTCGCCATCTCCTCTCTCATTCACTCACTCGAGTCAGATTCAGTAATGCAATGCAGATGTGTCTCATTATGTCGTGTTCCCAGTCCTGTTATTGTCATTTCTTACTTTTTCTCGCAGTGTTGCTAGGAACAGACCACAACTGGAGCCACGGTTTCCAGTGAATGCCTCAAGTGCCACATTTAACTCACAGTGTTTGTTTCCCCTGCACAGAGGGCAGATCTGGGAAGGGTGGGTTGGTTAACCACCTGCGGCCCACAACCCACCACGTCGGCCTCCTCCAGCGAGGGAAGGAGACCGGGGGGTGGGGTGCGGGGGAGTCCAGGCAAACCCAAGGACCTTGACCACACTTCGATGGACCATAACCTGAGATACTACTTTACTCTAATCTGGGTTTTCACTCTGGAGAGAGCCGCTCTTTCGAAACTCTCGCCCAGGCAGCAGAGATGCTGAGACTGAGAGGAAGCTTAAAGACTCTCCGACTGTCAGTTCTACCTTCGCACACGTGTCATTCTCATTTATATCTTCTGTTACACTCAGCCACCAAGACCATTAACATCAACAGGATGCTGTGAACCAGATGGGACCGCTCAGTGTCCACAAGCCATTCAGTCTAACAGTACTGCTTGTACATAATATATATCAGCTTTAATCAGCTTTCTTTCATGTCATACGGGACTGTGTGGAAACATGACGCGTTCCATGTCACCTCTGCTGCTACACAATGATGTCATGGCCTCATGATGTCTCTGTGGCACATGCTGATTAGATAAATCATTAGTGCTTGGAGTAACAACAAGACATATTTTCCTTCTCTGCACCAACGTGTCTGCACATGGAAGTGGTACTTTTGGACTTTTAAACGACCAACGGTAACAAACTGTTCGCCATAATCTTTTGTATTATAGTTGATCTTAACGCTGATGAATGTCCTTTATGAAGCATCATCTTCCTCAAAGCTGTGAGATGTGAGGTGACTACAGACTGCCTGCCTTGATCCATCCCATCCAGTGTCAGCCACACCGTGAACAGGCCTACACTAACCATTGTCTCACAATGATACAATCCAAACCTCCTGAACATTTGACCACTGGCAGAATGCCTCATTAGTGAATGCCATTTTACTTCTTTATATTGTCAGTACCACACTGTAGGAGTATCCAAATAGTTTGTTCAGCTTGCTATACATGGTGCTACAGGATAACAATACGGAAGTAAAATCTTGCTGTACAGTACAGTATGTATTTGAATGTATGTTGTGCAATTAATATAAATGTTTACAATATTTTTTATAATACTGAAGAGGCAGACCTCATTGTATGATATGAGTTGACAAAATGAACTTATAGGGGAGAAATGTAGCTACAGAAATTTCCTTTCCTGCAATTTGTATGTTTGTCCTCTCCTTATTTACATCAGAAAAGCACTTAAAGGGTTCACTGTGAACAGATGCGCCATGTACATTTAATGGATATATAGTTTACTCTGTGCCAGAGGAACAACAACAACAGTGTAATACTTATTGATGTGAATTTCAGCTACCTGCCTTTGTTAGCCTCTTTATTTTATTATTTTGGAGTTTTTTTTAGCAAATATTTCCATAGACATGAGTGCTGATAGTGATTGTGAATAAAGTGTTGTTTGACCATAAACATGACCCGACTTTTATTCTGAAATGTGACGGTTTGTCTTCCTGTCCAGCAGGTGTCTCTGTCTGCTTGCCCACAGGGTTACACGGTGCTCTACAACAGGCTTCTACGGTTACAATAGTGGAGATAAAGTCAGTGTTGATCATAGAAAGAGATAGTTATGGTTATCTGCTCTCTGACTGGCTGAGTAAAGTGAGTTTATCTTGTTAAAAGAATTGCCTGATGTGTGATATTCAAATGTGAACCACTAATTTAAAATATCAAACCGGAAGAGCGGCCCGTCTCTTAGCAACCGCAGTGTTCTGTTGCATAGCGCCAACGTCTATTTGAAAGCCACATTAAGTAGTTTAAAAATGTTAATACTTAATTCAAATACTATAAAGACTTCAATAATTAAGTCAAAAATAAGTTTATGTGGTTGTTTTTATTCACAGACAGACGAATAGTTAGTTATTTATCGTGTTCTAACTAAACAACCGTTGGCAGACAGTAACGTTCAAGTCACGCGCTCAAACATTTTGTCACGCGCATGTTTTGCTTAACAGTTTACATCCATGATTTTTCTACTCTTTCCAGGCAGCCAGTCTAGGGGAGGGAGGCGGAGGGGGGGTAACGGGGGGTAGGGGGGTTGTAGTGGAGAGAGAGGGGGAGGGTGGGGGTGTGGGTGCAGACTGGGTGACCCCCATCCCAACCTATGACTCACGTGCAGAGGCGGAGACTCCACATATCGGATTCACCGCCGCCGCAGCGCAGGACGGTCCCGTGTTCACTTCACGGACCGCTTCTGTGTGTGCGCGCGCTGAGAAAACCTAACCTTCATCTCTCTAAACATCGGGTTTTCCTTTTTTTCTCTGTTTACGTTTTGTTTTACAATGTGAAGAAAATGGCCGGGACAAGGTGAGTTTTCTCTTAACTTACATTTTAAAAGTGAAAGAAAGTTAACCGGCGAAAGTTTTTGGACGCCGAAGCTCGCTCCTCGCCGACAGACAGCCTGCAGACAGTGAACACGACCACGCCACTCAATGCATGGCTGAACTGTTGGGAGTGCTTTACTGTGTTGTTGCAACATGTTTCAAAGCTTAAATGTCAGCTGAAGTTTGTGAAAACGAAATGCATGCTGTATAGAATTCAATAATATGAAGAAAGGAGGTTAAATCTTTAAAACATGTAATTTATAATGTGTTTTATTCACGACATACAAGGTTGGATTGTTGTGAACAACATTACTGTGGAGTATCTTGAGATACTGTGGGAGAAGTTTGCCACTTGCTGCTAAATTTAGCCTCCATGCAGAGTTAGTAGTGGAGTTAAATGAGCTGTAAAGATTGTAGTGACATCTTGTGAGTTTTTCCTAAACTGATCCACAAATTGTCTGAACTAACTTGAGTCTTTTGCTGTGGTTAAGAGACCAATAACCCAAACGGAAGGCAAATGTTCCACAGCCCATTTGTTCCTCCAGTTTTTTACTGGTGGAAGGTAACTTAACTGGGGGGCTTTGAGCTTTAGTTACTGGTTTGATCTCCACATGTTTTTTTTCCCAGCATCTGCTTTGACTGCAGATGTGCATTAAAACTTTGTTTAGCTTTCATCGGTTTCGTGAGACAGATGGTTTGCCTTAGTCCCCACAGTCTTATTTAAAGCTACTGAGATGTAGCCATAGGATAAGCTGCTTTGGTTCCTCTCAAAAGTTCTTTAACTGTTTTGGCACGGTGCACATGCTTTTTTAGTGCTCTGACTTTCCCGTTGGCTTTTAATGGCTAAAGCTGAAGTTATGAGAATCTTTGATGTCTTAATATTCCTATACTCCACTTCCCATGCGTGCATCTCCTGCCGAAAATGCCCTGATGTCATTTATATAGCCCGGAGCTAGTCTGGCAGGCCACGCCATGCCAACCTGACTTCCTGGGTGCAGCAGTTTCACCACCCCCTCCCTGCCAGCTGGTGCTCATCTGACGACTGCGTGGTGTTGGTTTCTGCAGACGTGTTCACTTCTCTTGTCAGCCCAAGTGTTACATCTTTATCTGTCCAGCGCCGCCTCACAGACAAGAGACGGCAGGATGGCGGGACGAGACGAGACAGCACAATGGTCCATTTGCTGTTGCTCTTCCGTCCGTTTGGACTCGTCCATGTGAGGAGCAGAAATGACAGTGGGATGTTGTCTCGCTGTTAGCTCTCAACAGCAGACAGACATAATGGGATGAACCCGATTGTGGTCAAGGCAGGATGTCCATCCTACAGAGGATTTGACAATGGACAAGTTTGTTTGCCCGTTGAGACGAAGTGATTTTGAAGCTTGTTAGTGATATAATAACCATGCACGATCTGCTCCATTTTTGGATGATATTTTGCAGACATAAAGCTTCAAATCACATTTTCCAGCTTTCATCTCCTTCTGTACTGTAATCCTGGTCACATTCCTGTGGATCAGCGCTCTTTACGCCCTCCCCACACATACACACTTTTCATCTGACTCTGATTCCCCGTGGCATGCCACAATGACACTGTAATGAGGTTAAGGTGATTTGCCCAAACACATTTATCTGTACCTGTACAACCGCTGACATTTCAAACCTCTCCTCCGCGGGGATTAAAGGCTGGCTTTAGAGTCCTGGCCCACGCTAGATTGAACCTGATGCTAAAGAGTGCTGATCATCACTCACGAGCATTACAGGGGATAATAACTTGTGGGATGGTCATACGCTGAGTGAGTCATTCTGCTTCTGAGGCATTGGACATGTCTGCGTAATTGTAGTGAGCTGTCACAGTGCACAATTTAAACAAGCTCGTAAGACGCATTCATTACACATGGATGTGTAACACAAAAACAGACCAAAGAGGTATGATAGGCATTTTTTTTTCAGCTCATATCAATAACCTATAATTATCTGTCTCTCACGGCTGCTAAGATAAGAAATAATTTCACGTTTTAGTATTTTTAAAAGAAGTTAATAACCTGTCGTTAATGCGCACCTCAGGGTAAGAAAGGCTAAGATGTAGTGAGCGAAGATGGATGAGTTAATTTGCCTTAACTCTAATAAGATTTGTCGGATTGAAACTTCTGGACTTTTTCCACATGTACTGCAAATTGTCTTCCCCTGAAACTATAAATGAACTGAAATTAGAGCCGACAAGTCGAGGCGATATTTTCAGCTATAACTTTCCAATTATCGGGCTGATGCGTATCATTCATCCCTTGGTGAGTCCACTTAGAAAAGAAAAGTCTTTGGCCCTGAAATGCAGCGTCAGATGTCCCCCTCTATCACAACCTTAAGCTCTGTTGTTATTGGGAAATATTAATCTGTCCCCTGGCTACAATGTTGATCCCCAGAGATGGCCCCTTAATTCATAATCCACCCCCAACCCACCCTCGCCGCCCCCATCTCGGGGCCTCACAGACCCGGCGTTAACATCTTCACCAGGCTGCTCTTGCACTTCTAAGCCTGGTGGGCCAGGCCGTCTGCACCTTCACTTCCTCCAGAGGACAATCGGGACACTTCTTTGCTGTGTGTGCCTCCTGGGCCAACCACTGACCCCCCACTCACCCTGCAACCCTGCTCTGGGATTAGACTCCGGCCTCGTTTGTCATGTCAGCAGGGGAGGATTCGGGGTAGGGGGGTGGTGGTGGTGGTGGTGTGGTCCAGCTCAAAATGAAGTTACAGAGTGCTCCCGGTGGTGGGCAGGCAGGTCAGAAACTAATAGAAAATGTTATTTTGGCAGCACACAGATGGCAGAGATTGAACGCTGCAGTTTGTTTTTGAAAGGCGGCGCAGAACATGTGTTCATTTATAACAGTTATGACCCTGAATGATCTGACAAGATAAAGTTTGGATAATGAATGTGTAGGGGTATTAAGCACAATTACATCGTAATAGCTTCATTCACTTCTCTTGTTTGGACAAGTGACCCCATTGTTCCTGCTGGTTCCCGACAGCTGGTGTACTGGACAGAAAGGCCGGCCTGTACGTGGTAAACACCCTGATCCTGTCCTCAGCTTCTCCTGCACATGTTCGCTCTCGTCCAGAGTCTTATCTGACCTGAAAACCCCCCCTGAATGTGCTCCTCAGCGAAGGAAAGGGGTGGATTTTAGGAAGGACAGGGACTTCTGTTTGGTCAGCCTTGCCCCTATAGAAGGAAATTTATTGACCCTGTTGCCGAGTAGTGCCTCAGACAGACAGTGGCTGTTCAGCAGAGCAGCAAGGGGGCCGGAAGTTCCCAGCATTTCTGCTGAAAGCTGCAGCATTCGTGGGAGAGGAGAGGATGGCGGGACAAGACAATACTCTCTATACAGAGATCACAGAGCACTGCTTCTCTGCGGTGGGTTTGTAGGCGGATTTCAGCGAGGGTATCTGAAGTAACATTCAAGACTGCCAACACAAAAATGTTCTGCTGGAACCGGCGGCGAGGTAGGCACTATTTTCTCACATCTCATGAAGAATCGGTTTGATGCAGCGTGGGGTGAACGTCTTGGCAGCCACAGGGAGTGAATTCAGTCGGGCCATGTAAAATCGCTGGTTGGAAAGCAGCATGGGAAAGAGCGGCCGTGCCGAAGGTGGCTGAACGACCTTGCGAGATCCGGTCTAATCCAGTGCCAATGGAGAGGGGAAACTGTCTCTAGTTCTGGATTAGGGCAGCTGTTGAAGGAGGTCACCCCAGACCTCGTATACATGTCCCAGGCTCCTCCCCCGCCGCGGCTCTGATTGGCTGGGCTCCCCCTTGTGTAGAGGCAACACAGAGAGCTCTCGCTGAATGAAGTCTGCCTGTTGATCTGACAATAGTCTGCATTGTTCTGTACCATCACAGGCTTTGGAATAGGGTGCATTTCACAGGCTTTGTAATGCATATGACCGTGAGTCATCACAGGACATTCTTGTTAACTGGGTAACCAGGTTTGTTCTATACCCTCAGCGCCCACAGACCTGTGTGGAGCATGGTCATGTGCTTGTCTTTTCTTCTTCTTTTGGGCACATTGTGCACAAAACTTAAAAATCCAAAGTTCACTGTGCATTTTTTTTTTACCACACCACAGTTTATAAATAGACCCCGAGTCCAATAATGGCACGCATTTGTATAATCCTAGCATATAGCCCACAGACCAAACCGGACCATCTGGTTCTTGTGGTTTAAGGCGTGTGCAGTCCCACGAGTGAGTCAGAACTGCCAATCACGCTGTTGTTGAGCGATACCAGACAACATGAGAGAGCTTGTTGGAATATTTAAACATTTTCATTGAGAAAAGATGTAATTTCCTCGTTGTAGCGTTACTACGATAGAATCGTTGTGTTTGATTTTGCAGATAGTGGCAGAAGGGCAGCGTTTGCCTCAGATGTGTTCAATCTGATTGTGTCCTCGCTGGACCGTGGTGTGTTCTTACTGCTCAGATTGCTGATCACACCCAGGAGTAACAGCTTGTTAGTGTTTTATCCGCCTCTTGGAGGTGAATCAGGTGACAGAGTGAGCTCAGGAGTCTCCCCCTCTGTTCATCCTCCCATCCCGGCCCGTTTCTCTCTGCCAGGCATGTGGATGCCCGGCTGTTTGGTCTTAAAGTGCTCTACCTCTCCTCCTCTCCGTGGCAACCTGCCGGCCCCGGTGCCTGGGTTAGCTCTCATAAGGCCCGGCCTCTGTCGTGCCTGACGCGTCTCGCCGTGAAAGACGACCCGCGAACTTGTTTGCCAATGTCAGCACACGATGAGTGAGGAATGGACACTGACAACTGCTGCCGAGGGGTCGGGAGGGGGGAGAAAACAGGAAAGTGGAGGAGGGGTAAAAGGTATGAATCTGTTTGAGGCCACGTCTCCATTAATGTGGTTCAATCTGAAAACAGACTGTTCATATGTACAATCCAGATGTTTTCTATGCACATAAAACTGCAGAAATCAAAGAGAAATGTTCCTTTCTGTCAGCTCCAACTGTCTCTGTGACAACTTATTTGTTTCAAGACATCTGATCACACAATCCCAGCGTTATCATTGATCTGTCTGTTGCTTTTGTCACAAGACCGACAGTGTATAAAACACATTTCAGAAAAGTCTGCAGAAAGCATTGTGGTCATTCCTGAGCCTTTTGATCAAATCGCTATGCCATACTTCCAACTTGTCAGACAACACAAATAAAACACATGTCCACGAAAGCGCTGTTTGATTGGCTAAATGGAAACACACTCAAAAAAAGCTCACACTAAGTTAGAGCAGAGAGACGGATATGAAAGCTGGAGTATTTCAATCAAGACAGTTGGCAGTCAAAAAAAGTTTCATTTATTTACCCACAATACAACAGGAGCCTGTTGTTTTACATGTATTCACTTAATGTGCCAACAGTTGTTCAAAAGCCCAGATTTTGGTTGAGGAAAATGTTGGATTGGTGTTGAGGAGAGGCCAAAAAACTGAGATAAACCATGTGTTTTCAAATTTATCCTGCATTTTTGCGAACATGGTCAGAGAAATAACCAGAGGAAAACCCATCAGCAGGACACGTGTGCATCATTATTCATTCACGTCTCACTGATTGTGCCAAGTTGAGTTTTCACACGCTTTTCTTCATCGTCATCAGGGGGCACAATACATACAGATACACAGATGAAAACAATAAGTGGCAGGAGCAGACGTCTAACAGAGTATTTAACATAAGCACAGAGTCAACAGAATGATAAATAAACCTGTAGAGATTCTAACAAGGGACGAAGGAGTAAACAAGTGGAGCAGTGAGCCTCCCTGTGGGTCTGCTACACAAAGAGCATCACTGTTAAAGTCAGAGAACGAGATAAATATACAGCATCCTAACCCCGAGCATTAACTTTATGAGGGTTTCGGAGGGGTTGAATGCCAGGGTGCCTCTCACAAGTCCATTACCCAGTAACAGACTCAGCAGTCTTTACACCAGTTTGTTTGCTGTTGAGTTAAATACAAGACACACACACACACACACACATACAGGGACCAATTGTGCCTTTGCTTTTACCGACCTCTAACCCTGGTGACACGGCAGGAACGGGAGGTGTCAAACAAAAGGGCCAAAGAGTGTGTGTGTGTGTGTGTGTGTGTGTGTGACAGTGTGTGACAGGTGCTGGGCTTTTTTTTTTTCTGTCATCTGAAACATGTGCCGCCCCGATTGTTCTGGACACAAGAGGCGGGGCGTAGGAGCCCGCTCGCACATCCTGCACGGAGACGACCCACATACAGCCCCGGCCCGGCTCTGTTTGCAGCCGAAACATTTGAGTCAGTGGAGACTTCCAGGAAACGGACTGTGGAAAGTTCAAATTGTGCTTTTGATAAGGGC
>JBCAUF010000061.1:7043277-7055441 GCA_038406115.1 Haemulon aurolineatum | reverse complement strand
GTTTGTGTATGCTGTATGGGAGGAGGAGGAGGTGGTGGTGGTGGTGGTGAGGGGGGGGGACTCTTTTCATCTCGGCGGACCGGGGGAGTCGTATCTGAAGTGAGGGAAAGTGGCAGAGCTCTCAGACGGGGCGCCCCGGACACCCACGCTCGGCGTTAAGCGGCGGGGGTGGGTGAGGGGTGCACGGGGTGGGGTGTGCGGGGGGGGGCCTTGTTCGCCGAACTAAAACCGCGTTTGAACCATTCAACTCCTCAAAAACAAGCGTTTCAAAACAAATGGGATTAGGCTAGGTTTAAATTCTGATGGGGTTTATACGTTCCGCCTGATTTAATAGCAGCTTTAAGGTTTACAGGAGGGCCTCCCTTATGTGCTCTTACACTGTCATTTCCATGACAATATTATATTTACATCTCATTAATATTTAATTATATTCTCCATACTTTTACACGGGGAAAAAAAAAAAACAGCTGAGCGCGCTGCTCCACATTTCGACAAACCAATTGAAGGAAAGCAGCATGTATTCCCTTTCATCACCTCATAAACTGCTGCAGTAATTACAATATTACAACACGAAAAACATGCCCAATCTACAGCGGGCTGCTACCAGCGGGGGGAGCGGGAGGCGAGGCTGCGGTGTGGCTGCGAAACATTAAAATTTAATTCAAAACAGTCGACTGATTCAGACACTCCCAGGATTGTCGGGTCACCTACGGTTGACACTAACAAACGCAGATTGGTGTTTTTGTTGTGCCGCCTGTCACACGCGCGAGGACGTGACGGCTGCAGGAGGAGGAAGGACAAAGGGAGACAAAACTCAGACGTTTGGGAGTGAAGTGAGAGGATGACTGATGATGATGACAGGCTCTGCTGTTTCAATATTCCTCCCCGCTGACACCTCGTAGGCACACATCCCCACACACACACACACACACTCTCTCTTCACACACACTCCTCACACACACTCCCTCTTCACCTCCGCAACATTTAGCACCTGCACCGTTCTGTCTTTTCTCTTTGAACCGAATAACTGGCGAGGAGTCTCTTGACGCGACAGTCGCACAATGAGCAGCACACACACACACACACACACACGAACACACAAGAACAAAAAAATAAATTCTCTCACTCGTGACAATATTTGTTTTTTGCGTATAATTTGACGTGACAGTGATCTGCGGACGTCTCGAGAGTCGGCTTCAAAAAAAAAAATCAAAAAAAAAAAATCTGCCACCCAGGAAAAAAGAAAAAAAAGAAAAAAGAAAAAAAAAAGAAATGACCCGCTGTCGTCCGAGGAGGGGTTTGAAGGGGTGGGTGGGTGTGTGTGTGTGTGTGTGTGGGGGGGGAACTCCTGACAGATACATCTGAATGATCAAAAAATCTGTTTAGCGGGAACATTTTCTGCCAAACGTCCATTAAATAGATTAACGTCATGTGAGTGGATCAGCTGGACACCCAAATATAAGCCAGAGACAGAGAGCAATTACTGTCTTGCACAGAGAAGAGATTGGGAACAATGGCGCCTCATTTATAAGGGAAACGTGATCCAGCACTGGGAGCCTTTTAGACGGCCGACTGTCGAAGTGCGATTGTTCTGTTTTTCCTGCGTGTCTCCTGTGTCCATCACGCAGCCGCCGTTTTCATTTTTTTTTTGTTTTTTAATTTTAATTTTTTTTTATTGACAGTTACGGGTGGACAGGTTTCAGTTCAGGGGGACATCTCTGTATCTGTGTGCATGAGTGGCACTGTACGCTCCGGTGTTACGTGTGCTGAAAAACAATTGAGAGTCATCAGGGTCCTCAGCACAGAGTCCACACACACACACACACACACACACACACACACACACACACCGCCCCGTCCAGCTGAAGACACGCCGAGGCTCCGTCTCCGCTTTTTTTTTCTTTCTTTTTTTGTCTCTCCTCCCCTCCATGGGTGTGTTTGTGTGCGTATTAGTGTCTGAATTAGTGTGTGAGATGCAGGTGTTGCCAGCCATCTCGTCCTCCGCCTCCTCACACACACTCACACACACACACTCACACTCACACTCACACACACCCCTTACCTCCATGACTGCAGCCTCGTCCACTGGGAGACCGGTCGGTGGTGCCACTCATGTGTTAACATCGCCATGGCAACCTCTCTCTTCCCCTTGCCCACTACGCCACACACACACACACACACTCATACACACAGCGGAGTCACTCGCCCACACCCAACAACCTCAAGACTCACACACACACACATACACACAGGCAGGCACACACACACACACACACACTGAATCCCGTGGACTGCATCCGGTGCAGGACAAACTTAATCCACATGCCCCCGCCGGCCATCTTTGAAAAGTCCATTCACGGTTCACGTCTCACTCAGAGAACTTTGGGTGAGGTCCGCCGCCACCGACAACTTTGTCTTTTCTTCCTCCAATCGGGTCTTGGCGAGACAAAAGTCCCAGCTCGTGGTTTCACTTATTTATTTATTTTTTCGATGAAAGGAATATGGCGACCAAACGCGGCGCGGGCGACCTCCTGTCAGCGTCATTGTCTTGTTAAATCAGCGCCGAGGCCTGCAGACTGTGGCGGTGCCGCTGCATACCTACTGCACCGTGCCTGTCTGAGCATCTCGGCCGCGTGGTCCTGTTTTGTGTTAGGGTGAGCGCTCGCTGTTGAAATCTCACATTGTTCTCCGAACCCTTCTATCTGTGGCCCAGATGAATGACAGACAAATAAACCATGGTGCGCGGAGAGAAAATTCTGAGTCATGCATCCTTTTACATCACTTTTGATGAATAACTTCTTCAGTTCTGTAGCCAAGACTACAGGCATTCATTTGGCAACTTAAGAAGAAAAGGAAGAAAGATGGCGGCGTACCGCACATTGTACTGTCCATCCTAAAATGGCTGACATCACAGCCTCCTCTAACTGCCAAAGCCTGGCAAATGCCAGCTCCTGCTGACCGAACCTTTCTTGCATGGGACACAGAAAAGTGGCAGGGGCTCTTTCCCCACTAGCCCCAAGGTTTCCCCGCCCCCCACCCACCCACCCTCCTCCTTCCCCGTCGGTGCACGGGCGTTTCTTTTGGTTGGAACTGTGCAAACATGCTGTTTTAGTGAGGCTTTTAAGCGCTCTGGGCTTCGATACGGCATTGGTCCGATGACAAAAGCAATACCAAAGAGGGGATGAAAGACCCAAATAAATGTGAACCTGTATAGAACGCCGTCCTTTCAGTTGGGGGGAAAATAGGACTCTGCGGTGTGGTTGGGAGGGTTTTTTTTTTTGTGAGGATCATGAGGTATGCCGCTATCATGAATGCTTGTTTGTATAAAAAAGAAAACAACAAAAAAAAAAAAACGGCAGGAAAAGAGATCTGGTTGGCATTAGATAGTTGATTTTCTTCTCTGAACTCAAGGAATGTTATACACTCCATGTCAGCTAAATCTGCAAATCATGACCATATGACCTTCCTCGGTATTCTCTGGCAGGGATTCGCTTTGAGCTGTGGGAGGCACACACACAAACACAACATCTACAGCCTGCTGCTGGAAAACAGAACACCAAATCCTGAAAAGTGCAGATCTCCAGGTATACACGGAGGGAAGGGGTGTGCATGTGTGGGGAGTGGGCAGTCTTTGGCCCCCCACTACATTGTGTCTGTGTATACAAACACTCGGCTGTGGCCATAACGAAAACTGTGAGCTGTGCCTAATTGCAGGGAGTGAGGGATGAAAGGCAATATGCCTGGCCTCATTAGAGCAGTTCCGAGAAGGGAGATGGAAGACCGTTCCCAGGGATCCACAAAGGGAATTGACATTCCCCTAGTGTAAGCGTCCTGCTGGAGTGAAAACCTCCGCGCACACACTCGAAGCTCGCCGGGCCAAGCTGAACCCGATCCACCAGACCGGCACAGCCAGAGCTCATTTACCTTTGTTTACCCGCCGGTCATCGCACACGCCTGCATGAAAATTAACCATCGGAGACCCACCCTCCACCCCACTCCCCACTCCCACTCCTCCAACCACCACCCCTCTTCCACGGTCCAAACACCTACTCTCTCAGGAAAACCTCAGCGAGCGGCTGGAGTGTTGCGCAGTCATTTCCATGACCTACATTATATGTAACAAGCTTACATGGTTAAATAATTAAAACACATTCCAAAAATTTCCAGTGATTCATGCCCGTCTCGCTGGCTGCTGGGATATTGTGGGGTAGTCTCTTGTTTTATGGACCCACACACACACACACACACACACACGGATCCACGGAGGCAACATTAGTCAACACAGAGGTCCCTCCCCTAAAGGCACAGGGAGACACATGGCATTCAAAGCTGGGTCAATATTTATGTACAGACACAGGACGTGATCGTGCAGGAACTGATATTTTTTACAGCGCAGCGCCTCGGTGATAATCCACAGTTTGCAAAATATTCTCAGCTCCCTCTCCACCTTTTTTACTCTACTGTATGTATCTCTATGTGTGTGTGTGTGTGTGTGTGTGCGCGCAGGGCAGCAGCAGCAGCACATGTTGGCAGGAGGAAGAAGACGAGGAAATGAAAGAAAAAAAAAAAAGACACACACACACACACATACGCACGCACGCACACACACGGGCCTACCTTTCTGCCCGGGCAGGGGGGAGAAACGCGCGCGGCGGAGAAGAGCGACGGCCGACGACGGATGAAAATGTGACACTTGGCGCTGCAGTTTGAACATCCACACACTCCTTATGTCGAGTCCGCGAGCCCCCCCGTGCCATGGCGCTGCGCTCCCGCAAGTCTTTCACAACTAAAAAAGACTCGCGCACTCGCGGCTTTCGGCTCGGCGCGGGAGGGTGGGAGGTGGGGAGGAGAGGAGAGGAGCAGAGAGGGGTTGGAGTGGTTGGAGGGAGGGAGGGGGGAAGGAATACGGCGCGTTGTGCAATAAAATAAGCAGATACGCCACATTGTATAGCGCAAATCCAGCCAGACGGAGGATCCCCGCTGCTGGTAACTGTAACAAACTGACGAGTTAACCCGTTTCGCTCCGCTCACGCGGGGCTGCGGGGGCAAACACGCACGCACACCCGCCTCCGATGCCCATGCACATGCCCAAAAGGCGATCTGGCACTCTATATAACCTTATGAATATTCCCCCCCCTCCAAAAAAAATCCTCCACCCCCCCCTCAACCCTCAACCCCCCCTTCCTCCACCTACTGTCGCCATTTTATACATTGGCGACTTCATGTAAACTGCCTTCAACCCACAGCGCCAGATGAAAATTCAATATTCAATAGCGACGCGTAATTTCAGTAAACAACTTTGGAGATCGCAGCTCGCCGATAATGAGAGGTATTCGCGTTTTTTCAGTGTGTGTGTTGTGTGTTGTGTGTGTGTGTATGTGTGTGTGTTTGGGAGAGTAGATGTGTCCTTACCTCAGCAGGCGGTGGGAAAAATGGAATCCGACATTAATATATAAATGAATAATATTGGGTTAGCTCCGATCGTTGCGTTTGGAGAAGAAGAGGAGGCGAGCAGGGGGTGGGAGCTTCTCCTCAAGTGAACCCGGTGAACTGGCGTGAACCCGTCAGTGACCACGGCAAGGTACATTACATTACATTACCTATCCAACCCCCTCCGCCACACTGTATGGGAGAAGGCAAAAACAACTATGGTCGGCGGCGCAGGACGAGGCAGCTCCAAAAAAAAAAAAAAAAAAAAAAAAAAAAAAAAAATTATAGCGAGTGTATTTCCTATGAACACGTGATTCGGAGCGTCATCCAAAATCCAAAAGCCCTTTCATCTAAAATTTTGAAGAGGGGCGGGGATGAGATGGGGATGTGTGTGTGCGCGCGTGTGTGTGTGTGAAAGAGAGAGAGAGTGTGTATGAGTGTAGAAGAGGAGGAGGAGGAAGGAGGAGGGGGGGTACGTATACCGAGCCCAGTGCACATTTGGGTATGTCGTTATAGGGGTAAGGCAGCGCTAACAGATTGGGTTATACATAGCTACAATGGCGCCGCGGAGCAGCCGAGCAGATGGATTGTATTGTGTGAATGTGAGGATTTGACAGGAGTTCACTGATCTGCCGTTTCATCCGGCTTCACCACCCAAAAAAGGTCCTTTTAATTAGGTCACGTGCTTTTTCAATAGATGGCTGCCGTCTTTAGAAAAAAAAAAACTCTTGATGGGCTACTATGAATATTAATCGTTGTGGGAATTGTCATTTAAAGCACAGGCCTATTAGCCCACCGGCTTAAAATAGACTTTTACGCACGCGCGTAATAGTGGAGAGAGGGGGGGACCAATTTACGCAGATCAGGCGCAGCCCGGTTGTTCATGTCCATTTTTTTTGAAAACCAGACATTTCTGACAGAATGAAACGAGCAGGTGTGAGCTCTAGTTTTGAAGGCTCGAAGAGGCGCTACTACCCCGGGCTGTGACCCTGTGACCTTGTTGGCCCCTTTTTCTGTGCGTAAAAGCGCACTGAGAGAAGAAGCACCAGGAGTCCAAAAACGGACAGTCAGGGGGAAAGAAAAGTGAAAGTAAACTAAGGTGACACATTTGGGAATTATATTAAGAGAACATGTCAACAAGATAAAGTAATAATTAAGTATGATTAAAAAATGGGAGTGTTACATGCCTACTCTTAAATATTACAGAAATATAAAGTGTTTAGCATGTGTGTGTGTGTGTGTAACAGGTAGTGGGGACTACACAGCAGCACACACAACATGAACTGACCCCTCCTGTAAAGTACAAGCACACACAAGAGCGGCTACAGGCCTCCAGTATTTAGGAAACATGGATTTTTCTCTCCCCTCCCACTTTGACCTGACTGGGTTCAGACGTTGCCTGTAGCTGTGGCTGTATACAGTCAGGAAAAAAACAAAGATTATCTATCAGGAAGATGAATCACTCACAACGGCAAAACGGGGACGCGGCAGCGGGGACGTGTAGCCCGTAGTGCGTGATGCGGCCCCGCTGATCGAGTGATGTGCAGGGTTCATGTGGCTGTTGGCGTCTCTGTGTGTGTTTTCTCATGCACACCCTGACTGCTGGACGATTTGAGGGTGAGGATTTTTGGGGGAGCGAGCGCGTCTGTCAGACTCCACCAGCAGCCTCTTTATTGCAGGCCTGCCTTTTCCGGCCCAGTAGGCCTATGCACAGGATATTATCCACGTCGAAGACAGATTAGAGGCCCCTAAGAGCGCTCTTGATTAACTTCTAAATTAAAAACCATTAAAGCAGATTTACAGGGGCGGTTTGTTTATAATTGTACAGTACGGTTTATTTTCTTCCAGCTCAACCTTCCGGAGGACGAGCTGCTGCAGATCTGTGCTCGGGGGACACGTTGCCTATTGATCGTCAGCAACTCTTCACTTTAGTTTAGTTTTAAAGCACATGTGTGTGACCTGACGGGATGCACGGACTCCTAGTCTGCAGAATCATTAACACACCTGAGTCACAGCCAAAACAAGGCGGGCTGGGTCCAAAATCATGGAGCGTATCTTGTAGTTTGTTGTCAGCCTGAGCCAACCAGGAGTGGATACAGTTGCTATGGTTACCCACAGTTTGCAGGCCAGTCTGCAGAGGTGACTGGACCTTTTTCTTTTTAAAACGCACACTTTTCTCCGTGACATGAGCATGGCTTGGGGGGGGTTACCTCGTGACGCCGACAGTCTTAAAACACGTCCATTAAAACTGTTCTTCACAACATGTTTGGACACTGGGAACGCTTTGTGCCTCGGCCCCGAGCGTTGACCCCCCCGGAGTGGGCCTGATAGCGGTTTACAACATCCACAGAACATGACGCAACACTTCAGAAGGCCCACTGTCAACAAACAAGCCTCTGACGAGCCTCATGCATCCAAACACTTGCGGGTCCCCCGCCGGGCCCTCAGTCACTGTTTCATGTTTCACGCCATAAAAACAGGACGTGCTTGACTGAAAACAGCCTCATGAGACCCCCTTTTTGTGAGGTTGACATTGAGGATTCTGGTCTGAAGGAAGCCCAAAACGTCGCAGGAAAACGCGTCAGAGTGAGAGCTCCCCCCTCTGCCCTGCTCTCTGCGGTGAAACCGGATCAGGGCAGAGGAAAGAGGGACGCGCAGGAGGCTTGTTTGCCTCCAAACGAGCCAATGGGACCGACTTTACATTAGACTGACAGGCTGACTCGGCGAGCCGCGTGTCGACATCCTGGTCTGACAAAAACGCGACAGCCAATGCGCTTCCACGAGAGACAGGAACGGAGGGAAAACCCAAAATACGAATCTGCCTGCCTGGAGGTCAAAACGTTACCTGCCACCTGCGCGCACCGATGGCTCTGTCTCAGCTCCTGGAGGACTCGCCTCTGAGGTTCGGTCCCAAACACGAAGAAGACCTGAACCTGCAGGAGCTGTACAACGAGAGGCACCGGCTGGCCCTGGAGGAGCTGCTGTCGGGGGGCCCGGACAGCTTCCTGGACTTCCTCAGGCGAGAGAGGATCCCCAACTTTCTGTCGGATGACGAGATCCAGCGGATCCGGGGCGCCGCCGTGGCCCCGCGGCGCGCCACCTCCTCCTCCTTCCTCGGGGAGGACGCGTCGCTGCTGCCGCTGGAGCCGCCGTCGATCAGCAGCTCCCTGGACTGCTCCTCCGTCACCTACTTCCCGGAGGTGTCGGACGTGGAGCCGCCGCTGCTGGAGATGGGCTGGCCCGCCTTCACCGCGGGCTCGTACCGGGGGGTCACACGGGCCGTGGCGCACTTCCAGCCCAGCTACGGGGAGAGCATCTACAGCTGCAAGGAGGCGGCCAGGCGCATGATCAGGAGTGCCAGAGAGGTATGCACCATGAAAACCATCAAACATACAGCTGCATGCTGAGCCAATAAATACATTTTATGATTCTGCATAATTTAGCAGCTCATTCTGTTATTTCCTTAAAAAAACACCACACTGGATCCATGTTGTCATTATTTCTTTCTTTTTTTGATATTCCTGAATGGACACATTGTTTAATATCTAATGATATGTTATTATTTCACACTGTAGTATTATTATAGTTGCTATACTGTTCTCCAGGCCTAAAGGCTGCAGTGCAAGATTTATTATCTTGTCTGTCAAACTCAGATTGGTATTTAATCAAATAGCCCCCCCTCCACATAATAAAGTGTGTGTGTATGTGTGTGTGTGTGTGTGTGTGGTGACTTATTAGGACGTTTTTGGAGGGAAAAATCTTCTTTGTATCATCCTTAAAATAAATGGCAGATCGTCCCGGTGGAATTTCCTTGATCAAGTCTGAAACGTAGAAGTTCAGCCTTTTTTTGAAATCGTGATCAGAAGGAAACGCGGTGACCAGAAGGACGAAACAAACAAAAAAAAAAAAACCACAGCATGAATATTCATGGTGATGTTCCTGATGAGAGCTGTCAGTCCGGCCTCTCTCTCTCTTTTTTCTTTCTTTCTTTTTTTTTTTTTTTTTAAAGGAAACATACCAGCATGAAGGGAGTGTGCGGCTGCAGCAGCACCTCAGGCCTGGTGTAGGGCCTGCATGCCAGATGTGCCTTGACTTGCTTTTGCTCCCCTCCATGAAAAGTTTGCATTCCCTCTCTCGTTACAGAGTTTTTAAACACTGGATCTGCTCTCTGGTTCGCTGCTAAAAAATGTGCCGCCTGCAACCTGAGAGAGGTCTCTTCGTGTGAGTTTAACCGTCAGATCGCCTGTCCCCCCTTTTGTGGCGCCCGCACACAGTCCTCATTGTGCCCGCCGACTGTAACGGCACACTGTGCATCTATACTGGTTGTCGCCGGTTTACTGGTCAGCTCGCAGGAACAGCCTGCCTCCTGTGTTTCTGTGAGATTTAACTCGTGTTTTTTTGTTTTTTTACACATTTTCACTAAAAATAAGCGCCCACGCGCTGCCACCCGGAACAAGGCGGGGAACTCCTGACAAAGCCTGCATGTGGATAACACCAGTTTGGAGCAATAAATCTGAGATATGTAAACATCCGTGTCTAATCCTCGACACACAACCTTTACCGGAGCATGTGAAATTCCATTCTGCCTCGCGAAAAAAAAAAGAAAAAAAGAAAAAAAAAAAGAAAAGGAGAAACCTCTGAGCCTGCCGAAGCTCGGGGAAAATGGAGGCCGGCGCGACAGTGCACCTACTTGTCTCCTGTATAAAAGTCACTTGTTTGCTGACCAAGCGTTACTGCCGATCGCCATGGTAACAGACCAGTAGTCAATAGAAAGCTCATCAGCGCACACATTA
Organism: Haemulon aurolineatum; assembly: GCA_038406115.1. Lineage (NCBI taxonomy): Eukaryota > Metazoa > Chordata > Actinopteri > Lutjaniformes > Haemulidae > Haemulon > Haemulon aurolineatum. Next base: position 7,045,218 of record JBCAUF010000061.1, on the reverse strand, counting down.
CTGAGAGTGTGTCTGACAAGAGATCCGCAGCTCTTGTTTGAAAAGGGCCTTGCATTTGATAATAATAAAAACACGGTCATGTGCTGCACGTGGGAGAGCGGCGGCTGCAGCCCTAAAAGGAATTCTATTATATTACCTCTGTAATTTTCCACTGCAGGTGATTGCCATAGTTACAGACTCCCTGACAGACCTGGATATCTTTAAGGATCTTCAGGAGGCATGCTCCCAGCGAAAAGTGCCCGTCTACGTCCTGCTGGACCAATCGTGCGCTCCCGCTTTCCTCAAGATGTGCAGAAATGTGGGCGTTCGCCTCGATGACCTTCGGGTATGTGGTCGGTCCAGTGAAGCCGGGTGTGGCACCAACATCAGCCGGCATCCAAATAAAAATCTTGATTTGATTGTGACTCATTCCTGTTGTCTTTCTCTTTCTCTTTTAATCCACGCCGCAGCACATGAGAGTGCGAATCATAACTGGTACAACTTACTACATGAGATCAGGAGCCAGGATCACTGGGAAGGTTCACGAGAGGTTCATGCTGATTGATGGAAACAGAGTGGCTACAGGCTCCTACAGGTAACGGCTTCAGCTGGGTGTCATGTCACATAAAAATGCCTAAAACCCCTCAGATTTAGCCGGCTGTACAGGCACATATTTCTCCTGCTGGGTTCGGACAATAGCTGCACGTGTTTCAGCCATGAGTCACGCATGTTGTTAAATCTCATTCCTGTGCAGGTTCAACTGGACTGATGGCAAACTGAACAGCAGCAACCTGATCGAGCTCTCGGGTCAGATAACAGAGAAATTTGACGAGGAGTTCCGCATCCTCTACGCCCAGTCTCTGCCCGTGAGCACCCCCCGCGGGCCCCCGAGCGTCCGAAACAGCGGCATCTACGAGCACCTCCTGCTCCGACACCCGCCGGCCGCCTCGTCGCCTCACCCAGCCAGAGAGAGGCCCGACGAGCTGCTGTGTCTGACCAGCACCCCCTCCCACAAGCCCCACGCCTCGGCCATCCGCCCCTCGTGCGAACCCTCGACGGAGCAGCGGGACCTGCAGGAGGAGGAGGAGGAGGAGGAGGAGATCCTCGCGGGCAGCACCTCCTGTCGCTTCCCAGCAGACCAGCTGGAGGAGGAGCCGGTGACCCCCCGCGTCGTCTCCTGCCAGGCCTCAACTCAGACCGCCACCTCGGCGACCGACTGCGAAACCCAGACTGACCCGCAGCTCGCACAACCCCCCGACCTCGCCGCGGCAACGAGCGCGGGGCCACACGGGGGGGCTCCGGACGCCACCTTGAGGGACTGCATCCGCGAGCTGACCAAAGAGCGCCAGCACCACTACTCGGCCATCCGCTCCAAGCTGGAGCACATGGTGAGCGCCCTGTCCCGGCGGCGAGAGCTGGCCGACGTCACCAACATGACTCAGGGGGCCGGCGCTCGCACAGGCAGGCAGCGGGCGCAAAAGGACTGCGGGCAGGAGCCGGACCCCAGACTGCCTGTTGAAAGTGTGGGCATGGGCACATGGCCAAGAGCCAGATGTGTACACTAGCTTGTGTTTGGGGGGGAGGGGGGGGTTTCGGCAAAGGAGAGTGGTGGGTTGGTGGGAGGGAGTAGAGCTGTGGTCTCTTGTGGGTCCTCTGTTTCACATAAAGGGTTTTGGCTTCACGCTGTAGAATTCCAGCTTTCTTCTATTTGTCCTCTTTTTTTCTGCTGTGCCCACTTTTGTCCTGGCTTTCTTGCGGTGTCCTGTCCATGTTGAAGCAATTTTTTGTGTGTGCGTGACACTAACAGACTTTAAAGGTCCCATATTATGAAAACCCTGTTTTCTCTGGTCTCTACATATATAAACTGGTCCTACCTGAGCCTACCGACTCCCAGAATGAGGAAAGCAAACGAGTCCTGCATCGTCTCTGCAGCCCACCCACTGGTAAAACGGTGCTCCTACG
>JBCAUF010000061.1:6959747-6969748 GCA_038406115.1 Haemulon aurolineatum | reverse complement strand
AGAACTCAGAGTTTCCCTCATCTCAGGGTTAACAAACTCTGAGTTTGAAACATAACCCGCTTTCTGGAATACCCCTCAGATCATCATCATCCAGTAATAACTCAGTGAGAACACAGACGCTCTTACCTGTCGTCCCCTTGACAACCAGAGTTGTGACGGTGGGCTTAACGGCGGACACCGTCACTGGTGTCACGAGTCGGACGCCACCCACCGTGCTCATGGGCACAGTGCGCAAAATAGTGCCGGGCTGCCCGGGAGCACCCTTCAACACCACCTGGAGACGCACAACAGATCAGGATGAGTCTCTTCAGGTAAACAGGCGGCAAAACAAACACGACGTCTGCACAGACAAGTCAGTTCACCTGAGTCAGTCCCTGTTGGCCGGCTGCAGTGGCGAGTTTGGGCACCGCAGTGATGATTTTACCAGGAGTTCCAGTGGTCATCACCTTTGTGGTAAGGATTGTGATGGGCGTTTTCATGCCTGCGCTGCTCGTCACACCTGCAAAAAGCACGCAAGCCTCAGATCAGTTTCTGTCCGATTAAGTGAATTAGGCTTTACACGATCAGGATTTTTGGAGCCGATCACCGATTAGTGAGTATAAACCAGTAACTGATCATGTGAGGGAGCAATATGTCTATTCAAATAACTTGTTTATTTACTGTGGACTTATGTGCCGTTTATTTTATCAACAAAAGTATTCTGTATTCTTTTTTTTTTCTTTTTCTTTTTCTGTATATGCCTTAAATGTTACCCCCAAGGACAGGGCTTGGGGTCAAAGGGTACAGATAAATGGAATTGTAATGAACTAAAAGCAAAATAAAAAATTGATCAAAAAAACAAAAAACAAAAGTATTCTGAAGCATTTTTGCCAATGGTTGCTCCAAACTGACTGAGATGCAAAGTTTAAACATCAGTGACCTAGAGGGCGTTCAAGGACAGATATAAGTTCAAAGTTCAGTCAAACCAAAATAACTTGAGACAGAAGTCTCACAGGCGTGACAACGTCCTGTAATTTAACGACCAATGAGACTGTATAGCGTTGTGTTTGTTTAAAGCAAAACCAACATGTCTCATTTGTTTTAATGGGTGTGTCGTTGTGGCATTTATGTTTCAAGCCCTGTCACTTTGTGACAGACAAAGTTTTTTGTATCTTGAATCATTAGGTAGCCACATCATCACTAGCAAACAAACGGCAATCTATGTAATGGGAGCATCTGCAAAAGGTTTCAACACAACGATGGCGTCATTGATCAGATCGATGAATTAAGACATTTCGACCGATCTCACAAATTGCGAAACATCCGCCGTCGGCAGAAAGCCTGATGTGAATAAGACAAAGTGAGTCGAGTGCGTTCAGACCTGTCGCTCCAGGCTGGGTCATGATGGCCGACATGGGGATGGTCTTAATGATGGTGGTGCCCTGCTTCGTGGTGGTGGGAGACACGCCGCTGATGTTGAGGATAGTGGGCTTGTTTCCTGTGCCTCCTGCCTGGGAAGTGGTGATGATGGTCGTGGGCTTGCCATCTGCAGAGGTCACCAGCTTCAGGATGGTGCCGGCCGGGAGCGGACCCTTCGTCTGGGGAGAGAGAGCCGGGTGTCATGCGAAACCGTTCGGACAAAGACATCTGGCGCCTTGTCTCAGGAGTTTTAAGCTACCTCCTGTTTTTGTCCTGCACTCATGCAGATATCTGACCTGTATGATCTGTGTGAGAGGGTTAGTGGAAGCCTGGCCTGTGACAGCTGATGTCTGCACTGGCTTGGTTTGTACCACAGACATCATCTTGCCAAGGTTGGAGATCTGCCGACATAGGAGAGAGACTCAAGTTCATGAGTCGCCAGAAAACATCGGACAGCACAGGGAAGTTGGCCCAGGTGGCTCCATTCATCATCCTAGCCCTAACTGACCAACAGTCATGCAGATCACTGACATCATGCTCCCTGTTTTCTCAGTAGAGTTCTCCAACAGTCACTGTAGGCCAACCTTTACTCCCTCCCCCACTTGTTCAAGCTCAGTGCACATCGTCACCGTCTTGTGACGAGGCGTAAAAAAAACAAAACTGCACATCAAGTGTGGAAAACAGTTGACAGAACCCATGATTTAAAGCATGCATGTGAAAGCACCAGACTGTAACAGTCCTGTTTTCTTACCAGAGTGCCGCTGCTGCCCATGGTGAGGGGGCTCTTGACCAGGGTAATGGTCTTGGTGACTCCTCCCACCACTGTGGTTACCACCTGGGCCTGCTGGGCCACTGTGACGGCCCCAGACTTGTGCACAGTGATAATGGGTCTGGTGGTGGTGGGGGAGGATGCGGTTGCCGTGCCCACCTGAGCCGCGGCTGTCTTCAGCATCCGGGTGGCCGGGTTACTGACCTACGAGCACAGCGTTGTTTAATGAGTTAACCTGCGACACAGACTGCACACACCACATTAGAAATGAAGTTATTCAGTGGGATCTTTACCATGACTGGAGAAGCCACTTTCACTGTGGTGGTGCCGGGCGAGACGGCTACGGTTTTGAGAATGGTGGCACCTGCAGGAACATTGAGGACAGTGCCTGCAGAGGAGGGCGGGATCTTCTGTGTGGCTGCAGCTGCCGCTGCTAAAGCTGCCATGCCGCTCATCTGAGGGCTGCTGCCGATCGGCTGAGAGCAGAGGAAAGTAAACATCAGCTGAATACTTCTGCTTATCTCACAACAACAAACACTTCATGCCAAGTCTTGCGCAAGACTGAAAGCAGCGCAAAAAAAGCATGGCTCATACCGATCCTTGGGTTGTCTGAGCAGGCACAACCATTCGAACACCTGGAGGAAGGGACGTCACAGTGACGGGGGATTTCCCAGGCTGGCTGGGGCGGACTGTGACAACAGATGCACCTGTGGCAGACTGTTGAGCTGCGACCTTCAAAACAGCTGCAAAATATCCAACCAATGAAGCGATGATTAGACTTTATGCGCCGTGGTTTTGCAGTTGTGACATGGCAGAGTTTGCGATGGGGAAATCTTCGGTCGTACCTGTCTGTGGGAGGCTCTGAGCAGACGGTGCTGCAGCAGCCGGTGCAGGGCTCTTTGGAGAGTTCACGGGCTGTGAGGGGGTTGCACTCATGGCGGGCGAGGCTGCAGCTGGAGTTGCTGGGATGTCATATTTCTGCAGCTGCAATAAGTAGGTGTCAGCAGTCGAGACGGCGCCCCAGCTCACCTCCAACGAGTTTGTGTTGGCACGGACTAGCTGCACCCTGGCGGGGGCGTGTGGCCGCTCTGGAGAGGAAAAAAAGACAAGAAATTTAACAACAGTGACACTCATAAACAAAGTGAGTCACTCTCAATGCTGAAGGCGCTCACCCACCTGTTTCCAGGTACCAGAGGTCTTTACAACAGACTTGGTTGTTCCAAGCTTTACGGTAACCGTCACGGCCGCTCCAAACGTACAGTCTGGAGTTGATGGCCACAGCGCAGTGGCCTGCACGGGCCCTGGGGATGTTGTCTTCAAGAGTATCCATCAACACTGTTTCCCAACACATGGTGTCTGCAGAGAAACATGGCGTGCAAAGATTAACAAGTGGCCCATTTTACTCAAATTGCGTTAAAGGGAAAATGAGTCCAATAAATACAGAGTTACACAAACCGAGATTTAGGCAGGCAAGAGTGTTTGTGCACTTCCACTCCTTCTCGTGTGTGGCCACTTTGACATCGTCCATGACCAAAGGAACCCATCCTCCAAAAACATACATCCTGCACGGAGATAATGTGAAACCACGGTGAGATGAAGAACGTGCTGCTGAGAATTCACGCATGATTAAAAACACGATGATTAAAGTTGCTTTTTCATGCAGCAATGCTCTCACTTGTTTGTGATGGTGGTAGCAGAGTGAAGACTTCTGGGGAGCGGTGCTGTTCCGCTTACTGAAGGTTTGTTCCATGTCAGGGTATCTGTAGACAAAGACCAGCAGGAGGGCGTTATACAGTGAATTCTGACATGTGACCAGACGAATTCAAGCACAACAGACAAGTTGACACACATCTTTGTCATCCTCTCAGAGAGTAAACAGCATTCAGTGTACATAGCAGCACAAGCAAAGCAATTTAAATTTTGACATACGCAAAAGACAAAACCCACAGCTTGTGTTCATTGAGTGAGGTACGCAAGTGTAAAAAAGTGATGCAAAAGATGCAAAATAAAGAAAAATGGCACTTTTCATGTGGCTTTGTCTTTGCTGTATGCTGCTGTTTGATTAATGTAATTAATGCTGTTTGTTATTATTAAGCAAAACTGACCAGAAAGATGAAACCAAAAAATTTCCGGTGTTTGTATTCTCCATTCACACTTTTAGAAACCCACCAATATCGAGTGTCCACAGATCTCCAAGACGACAACCGCTCATCCCTCCGTAGATAATCAGGCGAGATTTCCTGCTCGTCTTTTCTGTGTATACCACAGCAGTGTGGCTCTCACGGGGAGGCGGCAGGACGCCGTATGTGATTGGAATATCCCATCCAACCACGCTGGACCCCGCACGAAGCTCAAGTGTGTACAGATCATTCAGGTATCTGTGGATGAAAAACACACCGTGAGTAACGCTCATGTTGCGGGTCCAAGTAGAATCTGACGCGCTCCTCCGGGAAAACATCTGTACCTGGGAATGTTGTTTTTTGGGTCCTCGCTGTCGTTGGCTAGTCCACCAAACAGGTAGCATTTGTTGCCAACCAGCGAAAAACTGTGGCCAAGACGAGGACAAGGAGGGGGGCCGTTCTTCGGGTTTTTTGCTTTCAACTTTTTCCATTCCCATCTGCTGGCCTGTGGTCAAAACAACAACATTGATTGGTTAAGTTACAGCAGAAGCTTGACCAGACAAGTCCCAAGTTGACCTCCTTCCCTTTTCAAAAGCACAAACCCAGTCTAAAATTCTTAATTCATTTTCTAAACTTAATTTTCGATTTGCCTATTCCATCTCCCAAACACTACAAATAAAGACAAATCAATTACATTTAGTTCAGCATAAACATAATTGAGGAGCAGAAAAACTCGTGCCTATTAGCATCACGTTCATGTCACTAACTTTGTTACCTCTTTAGAGGCCCCCCTTCCTCTGCAAAAATGTGACTTCACTGAAGTTTCTAAAGCAGCAGCAGTTTAGTTAGCTATTGAGCCAGCTGCTGGAACTTGAATTCTCAATAAGGGGTTTTGTAAATCAATTCTGAATCGCGATGCATTTAAGAATCGATTAGTTTCCTCATCCTTTACTGTTACACAAATAAGCCATTGTAGGCTGGGGATGGACTGAAACCTTCATGCTGCATAAACCATCAATTCTCTGATGTGCACAGTTCAAATGAACAGACTCAATGCTACTCCAACAACTATGCAACAGTGGATTCTCATTCATTCAACTGTGTTCAAAGATAGAATAATTTCCTGTTTGCGGTGAGGTCAAACACGTTTGATTTAAAAACACTTCATTATCTTCATGTGGATACATTACCTGTAGCTCATAGAGATCGTTGCTGTACTTTCCATACTCCACCATTCCACCAAACACCAGCAATCTTGTGCCATCGCAGACAAAACCATACGCAGCACAACCAGGGGGAATATCACCCCGGACTGCTGGGATAAACCACTGGTTTGTTGCTGGAAATGAAAACACAATGATGACAGTGAAGTTATGGGTTTAGGCTTGTTCATATCAAGTCATTCAAATTATAAAAGGAAGTTAATATTATAACCATAACAAGGCTGTCGATCCCTGACTGGTATATTTTATTAACATTTGAACAAAAGCCAAAACCTGCATTTAAGGATGGGAACATAAACACACTAGATTTGCTGAATTTGTCAGTCCTTATTGGTTTCTGTGCAGGAAATTGGGGCAGGGGATATGCTTAAACCAACCAGCATCATCCATTTTATTTTAGCCCGCCTTTTTTGAGGTGCACTGACGCCGCTTGGCCGGTAGAGGAGGCCAAATGTGATCAGACGCGGATCTGCTCGGCCTGCTGAGGCCTGCACACTACTTAGTTCTGCACATCACGAATCGATCTTTTCACATAAAATACAACAGTTTCTTCACTAAAACTCCATTTAAAAATACGTTGTACATCGATTCACATTCGCAGATTTTTTTCAACAAATAAAATATCACACTTACTGCAAAAAACAAAAACAAAACAATAAACTTCTACATGCAAAGTTAATCTTACCTGTATTGTACACATGCAATTCATCAACAATCCCTTCGTTTCCACCGCCAAACACCACCATGAGCTCCTTTATGGCCACAGCTCTGTGTCCGTGTCTGGGCCGGGGAACGGGACCGGACCACCCGAGGACCCGTTTCCACCGCGGCTGCAGAACCGACGCCGTGGTCCCGGACACCGCGGAGCCAGGGGCAGACATGACTTCTGTCCAAAATGAGGGGAATAATCAACAATGATGCATCAATAATCACCAATACCCCACGTTAAATACAGCAGCATGGGACCGTAACACACTGCATCCAACTTCTGACACAGTTTCTGCAGCAGAGAAGCTTCACAATTCACGACAAACTGCAGATCCACAACCGTTAATAAAGACGTGGCGACACAGTCAGCACATTAAATCTCCCCAGGACACATGCATGATGTGTGTGTTTTCAAAAGCTCATCTTTAGTTGTTTCCAACCATTGAATTCAGCCCATGGAAGCAGCCATCTTGCAGCCAAACAAACCGCCGCTAACGCCGCTAATGCCCGTCTGAAAAATGGCGGAAGCGGAATGAAAAAGACAAATACACGACAGCTGAAGCCGAGCTGCACCGGCGAAGAATACACCACAATAAAACACAAACTCAATATATTAGCAGAGGGGCCACAAATCTCGACAACAGTTGGCTTAAAAACAGAATTAACATACAGCTCACGCCGTTATTAAGAGTCGGCTATTTTCATGCTTCTCTGGGAGTCGCCATCTTGTAGCTAACGCGGCTAACCTTCTCTGCAGCGGCTTTTACGCGATTAATAGCGCCACAAAACCACTAAATGTTTACGCTAACTGCTGCAAAAGGCGTGGAAGCAACACGTCGAATAATGTGCTCAAACACAAAGAGTATTTGTGGTACATGTAAACGGTTTCTCCATGTTCAACCTAATTAGCCGCGTTAGCACGGCTGGCATCTGTCAAAGCGCCGCCGGATTTCACAATTAAATGCAACGTCGTTTGGTGTTACTCAAACATGCATGTTTTACCTGATGTAAATGTAGCTGCAACAGCACTCTTAAAACGCGGCTAAACGGAGTTAAACTGCACAATTGGAGTGTTATTATGTTTCATGCCGTCTCTGGAAGCAGCCATCTTTTCTCGACGATCGGCCTAGTTTCTACAGCTCCCACAAGAAAAATGGCCGGACGATGTGCCACAACAAAACATAACAAACCAAGAAAAAGGCGCTTACGGTCCGCATTTTTTACTCACTTATTTCGATGCAGTGATTGCAAAAACACGGGTTCGTGGACTGATCTGGCGACTATAATCCAAATTCATTCGATTTGCGAAGAAGTATTTCCTCTCATGCCTGCCTGGAAGCTGCCATCTTCTTGACAACCAGAGGCGGAGGAAAATGGAAGAGAGCTGGCGTCACCCAAAGTAAACATGGCGGCGGAGACACCGCTGTCTAACCGTTTCAGATAGAAACGCATTCGCGGTTTTTGGTTATTTGACGTTAGAAATATTCGATGGATGCTCAGTACAGTGACGTGCTTTAAATAACACTTGAAATCTATATAAAGTAAACATATAAGGAGTTTGGGCTAATCACAACAAGTTGTGTTATCGCGCTGGGCTTATTGTCCCTTACTAAAGATGGCGACATCCGTATCAGCGCAACTTTTATTTTAACATTTAGGGTGATTGTGATTTTACACCGCTGTAAACCCACTTAAATGTGTCCATACACGCACAATAATAGTGTAGAAGGACTAATTTAAAGAATTGGCGCTCACACACTTAAAAGTTGCCACGCCCACACAAACCATCAGTGCGCCCTCCACTGATACAAGTACTGCATTACTAAAACACACCACCACTGAACTGAAGTGCTGTGTTTCTCAAATGTGTGTGTGTGTACAGTACGTGCAGCCACCATTATTTATTTATTTTCTGAAAATCAAAACAATGCTCTTCACTGTCAAAGTTTCGGAGGATAATCAGACAATAATTTCCTCAGGCAATAAAGGAAGTCTTTTTCAGTCTGATTTGGTTTGTTGTTCTTTGCTCACATTTACAGTATTTCAAATAAACAATAAGGTCTAATAAAATGGTATAACACTAAATGAATAAAAGTGGTCAGAGGTTCGGTCTATTATAAATATATATTATTTAGAGTGTGAGGATTTATGTTGTCTATTAATTAAAATGTAGAGAACAATACAGTTTAAATTATAGTATTAAATTATACAATGCAGATGTATTAAATGATTGCTCACTGACTGAAATAGTAGTATTGTTCAGTATGGGGATGATAGTAGGATAGGAGCTCTTTCTACATGTCCCTGAGAGACTCTGAAGCCCAGTTACTTTTTTTCCCCCAGAGGTAAAATCTCCACACGGCCTTCTGGTATTCCAGTTATCCCAGGCACTTGAATCAATATCTGGGGATCTGCTGGCATGATGATTTTTCATCTGCAAGAGTGAAAACCGTTGCACAAGCACTTGATCTGAACACAAAACACATGTATTATCATTATTATTGCTTTATTGCAACTTTCTTTGTTGTTGTTTTTGATGGGTTGTTTTGTAATCGACCTATACTGCATTTATCTTATTAAGTAGCTCACATTTCTGTACACCATTGGTTCACATGTATTCTGTTGAGTTTTTGTTGTTGATGTGTTGATGTCTGCTTGATCATACACTAGCTTACTGCTATTGAAGCCTGCGATCGTTATAACACCACTGAAATGACTCCACTCAGCCTTAGAGTAGCTGAGTCTGAAAGCAGATTTTTATTTGTGTTTATTATATATTTTATACATATATATATATAAATATGTGTGTATATATATATATATATATATGGATAGTAGATTTTTATTTGTGTTTATACTGAGAGAGAGAGAGAGACACAGAGAGAAAGCAATGAATAAGACACAATAAAGCAGAGTCTGTCCCATTCAAACGTTTAATTTGGAGAACAAAGTTGCCCTGTTTTGCAATACACAATTAGGCCATTAGATGACAGACTTGCGTTGTTTTGAATATTGTCTGCAGCTTGCAAAGAACAAGTTATTTATAAATACAACCGTTTTTAAAAAAGGTTCTGGTTCTTATCATTTCCATATTTTATTTGTGTAAAAAAAAGCCCTATAATAATAACTCGTCCCTGCACACCCACACAAGAGAGCCATTATCATGTGCCAATAAGAATGATCACTGTGCTAACAGAGCTAACAGGAGAGTTGAGGAGATGCCAATGAAGGACAGTCTGTAGACGCCCACACAGCCCTGAGACGAGGCCTAATCACCTGTCAAATGAGCTTTCATATCTGGGTATACTATGTGTGTGCAGGGCCTTATGTGGTTGTTTTATTTTGGTTATGAAGCAGTAAGAGCACAATGCCAAAGCATCTCACAATTCATTACATAATGACTGAAAAACCCCTGACACCATCTAGCATTTCACATAACCAGAGAGGAAAATGCTCACATATTTATTTTTCTTTTCGCTCAGTGTGTTATAATATACACTGTAAATTACTTGGTGTGGAAGCATTTTCAAGCACCCTCATAGATCTGTCGTACCATCACACAGAAAATCTGAGCCAATATTACAATCAATACTTGATCTATCTTTCGTCAGTCAGTGATAAAAGATATTTCAAAAAATTGGGATATTGATTAATATATTGATAAAAGTAATTCAAATTGATCGAAAGATCAAAATTAATTTCTTTAAATTTAATGAGGTAATTTCTTTCAAGGCCTTTGTTGCCTCTCAATGGACTCTCATTTCATCTCCCAGCAGCATAATG
>JBCAUF010000061.1:6941621-6954689 GCA_038406115.1 Haemulon aurolineatum | reverse complement strand
CAAGGGAATGAGACTGTTCATGTTTTACAATGATCTACTATGTAATACACTATACACAGGATCATAAAGAGATCAGGACCACATCAAAACCAGGGACCTTTAGCTCTTTAGTCTAACACTCTTCCAACAGAGCAACAAGTGACCATGCTCTTGGTCAGGGCATGTATTGACGGTTGAGATCATTAATGGTAATGGTTGGCTAATAAGAAAACCACAGTAAGTCTACTGAATATTCTATGTGTGATACATTTATTGTTTATCTAAAGATCTACTTCCTATCAGTCCTTTGTTACAACAGTCTTTCAAAATAAGGGCGGTAATTTGGTCAAATGTCTTTAAAACAGGAATCAGACTTATGGCCACATACAGGAGGATGGTACATAGATGTTCACAGAATATTCCTGAGGGTCAAAGTTCACCTTAAAGATGAGAATCTCCTCCAATATCTAATTCTGATGTGGAAAAATGGAAATGCTCTGCTTTGTACTGAGATCCAACATTCAGCCCAGGTAATCCTTTCTTGATCCTGATGCGATAACGAAGGTAGAGATCATCCAACCTAATGCTGACAGCGAGCAGGTTTCCCAAGGACAGACTGAATGTGATTAGCAGCTGAATTAGGTCTGATCAATGGATTATCAGAGATCCAAACAATGTCCTTCCTTCGAGATCAGATCCACCAGACCTGCTTGGACACTGAGAGACTAATCTCACCCCGTACATTAAATATACTTAATTGTGCATGCATATTTATGTCGGTACATCTAACATTTGTGTGTGTGTGTGTGTCTCAGTGTTTGTTTTTTACCTAAAATAGAGACAAGGACACGACTGATGACATCCGGAAATCTCATGCTGGTTTCTGGCTTGTGTTTTGTTCCATTGTGTAATATACTTTTTTCCCACTCATGCTTAGTGGTAGTTGTTTATCAATAAATGGCTCCACCCAACCACTGACCATGAGTTGAAAAAAAGTTTTTGTGTTATCATTCATATTCTCTAAGAAAAGGCCAAGAAAGCTAAAATTCTGCCAGGGTATGTAAACTTTTGAGCACAACTGTATATGTAGAAGTTGCATTGCTTCCTGTGGTATTCTAATCCACTTGACCAATGTTTGGATGCTCTTCTTGTTGAGTAAATCAAGCAATTAATTAGCCAATCAGTCAATTAATTAAATGTTCAGTCAAACAGCCATATAAACGTCCTCTCAGTCATCTATATTCAATCGCCACCGTGAAGTGCACCCGAAGGAGACGCAGAACACAACATCACACGATAAGCAAGTTTTGATTTTTCTTATTTTCATACAGGGCAAAATGAAGCACAGCCGTAACATGGAGCTTCCGGAGGATTTCTGGATCCCCATCGCTCTGGATACAGACAACATCACGACTCTCAGCCCCTTCCTGGTCCCCCAAGACCATCTAGCGGGCTCAGGCCTCTTCTATGCCATGGCCGCGTACATGTTTTTTGTATTTGTCGTGGGCACCTCCATCAACGCGCTCACAGTTGCGTGCACCATCCAGTACAAGAAGCTCCGATCCCACCTCAACTACATCCTGGTGAACTTGGCCATTGGGAATCTTCTCGTGTCCTGTGTGGGCTCCCTCACCGGCTTCTGCGCCTTTGCAGCCAGATATTTCATCTTTGGCCCACTGGCATGCAAGATTGAAGGCTTCATGGTTACGCTTGGTGGTAAGACAAACTTTGAGACATACATGATGATGATAGTTGAGTTTTACTGAGCTAAAAAATAAAAATAATAACCCTACTTGATATCGTTCCAGGTATGGTAAGCCTGTGGTCTCTGGCTGTGATAGCTTTTGAAAGATGGCTGGTCATCTGCAAGCCCCTCGGGAACTTTGCTTTCAAGCCCGACCATGCCTTAGCTTGCTGTGCGTTCACCTGGGTGTTTGCACTGATGGCCTCAGTTCCTCCACTGGTCGGATGGAGCAGGTAAGCAACAGAAACCCACCTACACACCAAACCTCATCTCAGAACTGAAGCTGAGAAACCCACCTAACATGTTTATGATGATCTCTGCAGATATATCCCAGAAGGCCTGCAGTGCTCCTGTGGCCCAGACTGGTACACCACAAACAACAAATACAATAACGAATCCTACGTGATGTTCCTTTTCGGCTTCTGCTTTGCGGTTCCCCTCAGCACCATCATCTTCTGCTATAGTCAGCTGCTCATCACACTGAAAATGGTGAGGCTGAGGGGCGACACAAACAAAACGGTGTCTGATGTGTGATGAAAGCATTTGCTGCACGGACCACTTAAGATGCAGAACCCAGAGAGTCACTTCTCTCCCTCAACAGGCAGCGAAGGCCCAAGCTGAGTCTGCCTCCACCCAGAAGGCAGAGCGGGAGGTGACCAGGATGGTGGTGGTCATGGTGCTGGGCTTCCTGGTGTGCTGGTGTCCGTATGCCAGCTTTGCTCTTTGGATCGTCAACAATCGAGGGCAGCCCTTTGACCTGAGATTAGCTACAATACCGGCCGTCTTTTCAAAGTCCTCTGCAGTCTACAACCCGGTTATCTATGTTCTCCTCAATAAACAGGTCTGTTGGATGTCCTGTCAGGTTGAAAACACTTTAGGGTTAGTAGATCATGTTTTGGAGGCAGGAAATGAGAAGTACAGAATATAAGGATATAAAGTCACAGAAAACTGAAAATATGTTCTCAACATGTGATTGCAAGATGGCAGTAATCTTTTGTTTTTTTTCCTTTGACGTCTTACAGTTCCGCTCATGCATGATGAAGATGCTGGGGATGGGCGGAGGTGAGGATGAAGAGTCGTCGACACAGTCAGTGACTGAGGTCTCCAAAGTTGGACCTGCTTAGACTGCTCACCGAGACCATCGACCTCTCTGCCACTGATGATTTGTGACTTGTAAATAACAATTAATTTGCTTGTGTTTTGTCATATGAAAAAAAATATATATGCAATGCGGCAATTAAAATCATAAAGAAATCATAAATAACATGCAAAGAGAAAAATTAAAAAAAATTACAAACAATTTGGCGTGTGAATTATGTTGATGATGGGAAGCAGCACATTCACTGGTCTGGACTGTATACAGTTTCCTAATATGTGTTGTGTTGTAAGGCACACGTGACATTAGAGGCTGTCAAAGTAAGTCATAACTTCCTGAGAAATTCAAAAAACAATATGTTGTCAATGAGGTTATTTTTGTTCCTGTTTTAAACTCCCACAAAGTCAACTTTTTAAAATTTTTTATTCAAAGTACTGCTGCACAGGCGATTAATTAATATTGCTGTGTTATAGGATTATATTACTTTTAATTTCCCCATGCAGGTCAAAACAAACATTTTTATTTGCTCATTTCAAATTCATCCTCTGGCGTCTGCAATAGCTCCTGCTTCCTCTGACCTGCGGATGTGTACTAACCTCTGCACTGGGTCACTGTACAGTGAGCACCTTCTGCAATTACGCCAGTTTCTCAGAGTCATATTATGCACCCTTAAGTCTCACGGAAGGAGGCAAAATGCCAAAGAGGTAACACAAAGCTTGAGTTAAACCAGCAGAGTGGATTACAAAGGGCTAAAGCACATGAGATTACCTGACTTAATATTATTGGAAACCAGATTAGCAGGCAAAGACCTGCTGTGCTCTTCCTTAAAAACAACGGATTAACCTGTTAATCCAGATTTTGATGTCGAGAACAAGCCTTCATACGTATCAACACAGGTACACAAATTGATACATGTTCCCTGATTCACATACCTGTTTGTGATATTTCCACAAATGACTAAATCTGGAAATTTGTAATATGAGCCCAATACAGTGAGATTCTTAACAACAGCAAATTCATTCAGCATTCATATGTACTTACCATAAACAACAATTTCAAATATGTAATGATAACACTTAATATAGAAATTGCTGCACGTGGCAATTGGCTGTTTTCAGTTAGCTCGTGGTATACGGTATCCTAAACTCCTCCTGCAAGCTGCGCTGCCAAAAAGGACACCGCTAAATGACTTACACCAATTAATTTGATTCCCAATCAGTCTGTAAAACAATCAATTAAACTTAATGAGGATGAGTGGCAACCTCAGGCGCTTTATAAAAGTCGGTCCTCCGTAAAAGCTTTCATTACGCATGTTAGGGATGGAGACTTGATAGCCTCCATGTCTGCCTGTTAAACATTTATTCTTTTATTCCTCCTTCTGATATATGTAATAAGACTAAATCAACAACTTAAGGAGAACCCTTGAGGTATAATTGTAATCAATAGTCATAATAAGGCGGAAAAATGAGGGCAAATCGAGGCACGGAGCTGCCAGAGGACTTCTGGATACCCATCAGTCTGGACACCAACAACATCACATCACTCAGTCCTTTTCTGGTTCCCCAGGATCACTTGGGGAATGCGGGCACCTTCTATGCCATGGCAGGGTTCATGTTCTTCGTGTTCGTGATTGGCACCGGCATTAACACCCTCACCATCGCCTGCACCATGCAGTACAAGAAGCTCCGGTCTCACCTCAACTACATCCTGGTGAACTTGGCCATTGCGAACCTTCTTGTGTCCTGTGTGGGCTCCTTCACAGCCTGCTGCTCCTTTGCAAACAGATATTTCATCTTTGGACCGCTAGCATGCAAGATCGAAGGCTTTATGGCTACGCTTGGCGGTAGGATTTACTTGAGATCATGCTTTCCTGTTACTGGACTTTAATATAGTGATATGAAAAAGGTTTAATTGTCTGTCTCATTCCAGGTATGGTAAGCTTGTGGTCTCTAGCTGTGATAGCTTTTGAAAGATGGCTGGTCATCTGCAAGCCCCTTGGCAACTTTGCTTTCAAGCCCGACCATGCCATAGCTTGCTGTGCGTTCACCTGGGTGTTTGCAATGATTGCCTCAGTTCCTCCACTGGTCGGATGGAGCAGGTAAGCAACAGAAACCCACCTACACACCAAACCTCATCTCAGAACTGAAGCTGAGAAACCCACCTAACATGTTTATGATGATCTCTGCAGATATATCCCAGAAGGCCTGCAGTGCTCCTGTGGCCCAGACTGGTACACCACAAACAACAAATACAATAACGAATCCTACGTGATGTTCCTTTTCGGCTTCTGCTTTTCGGTTCCCTTTGCCACCATCATCTTCTGCTATGGTCAGCT
Organism: Haemulon aurolineatum; assembly: GCA_038406115.1. Classification (NCBI taxonomy): domain Eukaryota; kingdom Metazoa; phylum Chordata; class Actinopteri; order Lutjaniformes; family Haemulidae; genus Haemulon; species Haemulon aurolineatum. The sequence continues at coordinate 6,949,535 of JBCAUF010000061.1, read as the reverse complement.
GCTAATCACGCTGAAAATGGTGAGACAAACAAATCACAAAGACCCATCTTTACTTATATTTATATTTGAACACATGTCATCTTATGTCTTAACAAAGCCAAAGTTTATCCTTCAGTAATCAAGTCTCTGACCCAACTAATTTCTCTCCCTCAACAGGCAGCAAAGGCCCAGGCTGAGTCTGCCTCCACCCAGAAGGCAGAGCGGGAGGTGACCAGGATGGTGGTGCTCATGGTGATGGGCTTCCTGGTGTGCTGGATGCCCTACGCCTCCTTTGCTCTTTGGGTTGTGAACAACCGCGGCCAATCGTTCGACCTGAGACTGGCGACCATACCCTCCTGTTTCTCGAAGGCCTCTGCGGTCTACAACCCGATTATCTACGTTGTCTTCAACAAACAGGTCTGTTGAGTGTTGAAAAGGGATGTTCCTCTGAGTATGTGGGACGAACTGATATGGAAACCCAAATGTTTGGGCTTGGGACAGAAAATGTGCATATATACAGTTGTATTAACTGTCTCAAGGGAGTCCTAAAACCCCATTTTGAGAACCGCTGTGTTAATCTGTTTGATATCCACTGTGATGTAAAGTAGATTTTCTAACATTTAGAAATCTTTGGTAACTGCAAGTTTTTATTTGTCAAAAACAATTCTAATTAAATCTCCACTGTATGCTTTTGATCCGATCACTGGGAGGCGTCAAAGTTTAAAATTCTACATCAAGAGGGTTTAATCATATATTCCATTTTCTTCCCGCCTGTTCTCTCCATTCTTGATGATAACGATAAATTAGGAAGAAAAGGAGCTCCATCCCAGAACCTCTGGAGACTTTGTCTTGTTGAGATGATCCACTGCTTTTCAGCATCAGTCTTAACAGTGTAAACAAATCAACAAACTGCTCTTTTCCCATCTTTTCAGTTCCGTTCATGCATGCTGGCGATGATGGGGATGGGTGGAGGTGAGGAGGAATCCTCAACATCGCAGTCAGTGACCGAGGTCTCCAAAGTTGGACCTGCTTAGACTGCCAAGACTTCTCTGCCGCTGATGACTGTGAATTGTAAATAACAATAAATGTATGTGTGCTTTGTCATATGAATATATATATATACTGTATATGCAACTCAAATAAGAAAAGATAAATATTCTGCAAAGTGAAAAATAAAAAAAAATACAAACATGCAAATGGTGTCTGTGTGTTGTTGATAAAGGGAAACAACAAATTCACTGGTTTGGACTGTGAACAGTTTCTTTATGAAAGATGCTGTCATACAAGCTGTTTACTGTGAAAGTAAAGAAAACATTGTGACAATAATATTATTTTTGTGACCGTTAATGGTTTTAAACTCCCACAAAAAGACGTCACTTGTGAAAACAATCCACTCATTGTAATTAGCATCAGCTCAGATTAACTTTAAGACTACATTTCTTTATTTCCCTTGTTTACCACTGAGTTTGTCCATTTTTGGGTCACATGACGTACACTCTCAAATGTACTTATTTCATATCAACAACTTAGGATGACTCTAAAGAACAGGTAAGTTATGTAAGTGATGTGTCAACACATCCTGGCCTACAGAGGGCCGCATGCATGTGACTGACCCACCCCCCCAGCCCCCGAAACATCATTGATGATAAGATTATGTGGTTCACAAACACCAGGGCCATACACCGGGATGTAATAAGATTAGATACTTATCTCTGTATTAGCTCACAGGTATGTGTGGTCTGTCTGTCTGTGTGTGTGTGTGTGTGGTCTGTAGACCAAAGATTTACTGTAAATCCTTTCTTTGAGCCAATTAAGTTTATCCTGAGTCGTATTCGAAGTTCCTATAAATGTGGCTTTTACGCCACTGGAGAGAGACAACCCTCTGCTGGGCGGTGGTAACGACATTCAAATTTAGATTTTTGATTATTCGTAACTTTTGTACAATAATACCATTTTAACATCTTTTTGATAAGACACTAGTCCAGACTACAATGAGGGGCAATCGTCAAACAGAGCTCCCAGAGGATTTCTGGATTCCCATCCCTCTAGACACCAACAACATCACATCCCTCAGCCCGTACCTGGTGCCCCAGGATCACTTAGGGAGCGTGGGGATCTTTTATTCCATGTCAGCATTTATGTTCTTCCTATTTGTGGCCGGCACGGGCATTAATGTCCTGACTATTGCATGCACTGCTCAATACAAACAGCTCCGGTCTCATCTGAACTATATCCTGGTGAACTTGGCGGTGGCGAACCTCCTTGTGTCATCTGTGGGCTCCTTCACCTGCTTCTACTGCTTTGCCTTCAGATACATGATTCTCGGTCCGCTGGGGTGCAAGATCGAAGGATTTACAGCGACTGTTGGTGGTAAGGAGTTTGACGCATGGCATAGATTACATTAAGTACAAAGAACTATATGTGCATCTGTTATATTTTACCATCTCTTATATTGTTAAGGACAATTATATCAAAGCTGCATGCCTGTGAACTCGGATCAGTCTTATCTTTTACTGTATGAGATTTATGAGAAAAGAGCTCTTGACTTCATGATAATGGTAATAGTTTTAAAGAAATGCGATTTTTTTTTTACCACACACACAACAATTGAACTTCAACACAGTTTAAAAAAACATGAAATAACATCTCTGTGATTTTGGTTTCCAGTTGATTTAAGAATGAAGAGGAAGAACTAGAAAAGAAGAAAACATTTTTGTGCTTCTAAATTGATGACCTTGAAGCTGATGATCATAATTTTTCACAGTTTTTACATTGCTTTGATGGAAGTGCAGTTATTTATTTTTTAATTTAAAGCTTGATGCCGAAATGCGTCAGAGTTATTTTATACATGTCATTGTGACGATGCCATGATTAAAGGCATTTCATTGACTCTAGAGAGTGCCTTGGAGTTTTCTCTGTTTTTATATCTTCTAGATCCCTCTCCAAGAGCAATGAGTCCATAAAGAGCTCCTTATTTGAACATATTGAAAAAAAAATTAAAAACACTTTTTGATAAGACACTAGTCCAAACAAAAATGAGGGGCAATTGGGAGTGCAGTTATTTTATAAATGAAAATGTGTCTCTACAAATACCTGTCTAGCAACCCAAAAGCAGTTCTAATAACACATGTGAGTTGATGTGTAGCAAAAACAAGCTGACCTCTTCAAATATACTGATTAATGTTGTCTTCCTGATTGTGCAGCTTATAATGTTGCATAATTCTGTCTTGCTGCAGGCATGGTGAGCCTGTGGTCCCTCGCTGTGGTTGCATTTGAGAGATGGCTCGTCATCTGCAAGCCACTCGGCAACTTCAGCTTCAAGCCGCACCACGCCATCGCCTGCTGCGCCCTGACTTGGGTCTTCGCTCTGATGGCTGCAGTTCCTCCTCTGGTTGGATGGAGCAGGTCAGAATGCGCAGACCAAGTTGTATTCGTTTTCAGTGGTTGGTTTAGTGATACAGTTGAATCAGGAAACTGGAGCTTTTTTGATGAGCCGAACAGACTTTTTATACTATCATCTTACAGTACAGCGACCACCCAGTGAATGTTTGTACAGTTCACCCCAGTCTTGGTTTCTCTTCATCGGCTCCCTGTTCGTTTTAGAACTGATTTTAAGATTTTACTGATCACTTTTAAAGCTCGTCTTGGTCTGGCTTCAACCTACATGGCAGAAATGTTGACTCTGTACGAGCCAGTTCGCAGCCTTAGAGGCTAAAATCTAAAGATGACTGAGCTTTTTCTATCAGAGCCCCTCAACTTTGTATCGACCCACCTGAGGAGATCAGTCACTTCTTTTAAATCACTTCATACACCTTTTAGTGAGGCCATCTTTTTTTTTTTTTTTTTTTTACTTTTTCATTTATTTATTTTATCTTTCTTTTTTTTCTGAATTTTACTTTATTTATTATTGGTCTTATTCCTCTTATCTATTCCTGTTGTTTTCATAGAACATCATCTTTTTACTGCTTTTATTAATTTTAATCAATTTCTATTCATTTTTATTAATCATCACCCTTCTTAATGTGGTCTGTTTCTGTCTGGCATATCTAAATAAAGTTATTATTAATGTCTGTCTCTGCAGGTATATCCCTGAGGGCATGCAGTGCTCCTGTGGACCAGACTGGTACACAACGAACAACAAATTCAACAACGAGTCCTACGTCATGTTCCTCTTCTGCTTCTGCTTTTCTGTACCTTTCTCCACCATCGTGTTCTGCTACTCACAGCTGCTTTTCATGCTCAAGTCGGTGGGTAACATTTCTCAGGTTGTCTACTGGGTTTGGGCTCACAATATGTGTTTCCGTCACACCAACCACTTGTTTGTGCTTCTCCACGAACAGGCAGCGAAGGCCCAGGCTGAGTCTGCCTCCACCCAGAAGGCAGAGAGGGAGGTGACCAGGATGGTGGTGGTCATGGTGCTGGGCTTCCTGGTGTGCTGGATGCCCTACGCCTCCTTTGCTCTTTGGACCATAAATAACCGGGGGCAACCGTTCGACCTGAGACTGGCGACCATCCCTTCTTGTCTGTCTAAAGCCTCCACAGTCTACAACCCCATCATCTACATCGTCCTCAATAAACAGGTGGGATCACTCAGCTGAACTGAAGCAGTGCTGAGTTTAAACAGAGCAACGCACCTGACAAGGACAGACCGGCGGTGCCCTCTAGTGGTAGCTTTTCATAACAAACACAGCTTCCTCCTCTGCAGAGAGAAAACCTGATGTGCACTTTCAAATTATTGCTTATATTGTTATGGTACGCATGAGGTTCAAATTTACTGCATACTATAGTGGAAAGATGAAGTGTGCTCATGTTGTTTTTTTTTCCCTTTCAGTTCCGCTCATGTATGAGAAAGATGTTGGGGATGAGCGGAGGAGAAGATGAGGAGTCATCAACGAGTCAATCAGTCACTGAAGTCTCTAAAGTCTCACCCTCTTAGGTTGTTCAAAGTGGATTTTGATGGCTCACATATTGTAAATATCACTGAACGATTGTATGACAATGGAAATATGTTATTCTTACAGATAAAGAATTGTATGCACAGAAAAATGTAAAAAAAAAAAAGGGAGAAATAAATAAATGCCAGTGATTGTGTGTGTCTTTATCAGGATTTTGTGAATGAGTTTGAAATGCTGTCCTGCATTTGTTTACATCTTGATTCATGTGCATATACACAACCTGCAGTTAAACAGAATTAAGCAGTTTATTAACAGTTGACCCACTATATACTCATTTTCTACAGACAGTGGTGTAAAAGATGCAAAGTGAAAGTGAAAATGCAGATTAAATCCAGTCTGTCAGACCATAAATAGGAAAGACATCATGCAAGAGCCCCTGAAGTGAAGCCAGAACATCTCACTTGCCCCCTGGTGGCTGGCTGCAGTAATGTCACATATCCCTCCATATTAGCAGATGGGACAGAAGCCAAACTAAAAACTCAATACACACTAAAAATTGATTTACTTAATTGTTTTTTGTCATTTTAGGTAGTTCTTAAATAATTATGTTTGTTCAAGTCTTAATTTTTCTCATAAGTTATTTGATGCTATAAAAACAGGGTGGATGCCATGAAATCAGCAGGACAGGATGTCAGTGTCTGTAACACACATCCATCCATGCAACCAGGATATTTCAGCTTCAGGTTTTCAACTGTCGGCCACAGTGTTATGTGATTCACACGTTTACTCACCAAGCAGAGATTTAAAAGGCCTGACCCTGAGGAGTTTAAGGGATAACACAGATCTTTGCATGCAACACAAGCAAGAATAACTATGGTCCATTTTGATAATATATCAGTAATCTGTTAGTTAATTATAAGTTAATGATCACATTAGTCCCTGTGTTGGCAAAGATCAAACATGTAGCCCATCTAATTAGCTCTACAATAAAGGAGAAAAATGAAAAATATGGTTTTGCTCAGAAACACCAACTGTTACCTCAACAGCATATTAACACAAATCTGAGAGTCGGATTGTTAACCGATGTGAAATGAACAGGACACCATATAAAGGTGGACTCTGTTCACTCCACACCAGCGTAATCATTCACAGCCGGTGACCGTCACTACACACCACCAGCTGTTCACACAGTGCTCAAGGAGATTCCTGTCGACAAGTCGGGAGCAAATCCGAGTTCTGCTAGTAGTGAACTTTTACCAAACAGGAATAGTTCAGAACTAGCGGAATTCCAGACCGACCCTCGAAACATCACAGCACAACGCACCTTAACTACAGTAACTCATATCCACTGAGTCATATATACATCACAGACAAAACAAACTCCTCCAACACATTAGTTTTCATTAGCTTTGTCAAAACCTTTTGCCATAAGGAGCATTTGAATAGTTTTAAGCAAAACTGCTTCATACACTCCTCAGTGGAACAATCGGAAAAAACAAAGTTAAGCATGAATATGAATATATGCCTGTAAATAAATGAAAATAGAAGAAAAGTTTACAGATTTCTTTTGTTTCAGGATCCATCCTCTTCTTGACGTGCAGTCCTTATCCCACATGGAGATCTCGTCAAATCTGCGAGCGAGCTACCTGCTCATGAAGTGGACGATGGATTAAAGGAATCACCGTAGCTGCCTTTGTAAACCTCTGATGTCACCTGAAGTGAACTGTTGCTCCGGAGAGATTAAAGCCTTACGGAGTGATTATGCCAGAGGTAATTACTCTACGTTAATCTGTTTTTATGGGGAAACCTGAATTGTCCGTATAATCTGCTTTGGTCTAGTGAGACATGAGAAATCTTCACCTCTGTTTAACCCTCCGGTTAAAAGGCCAAAAACATACACCGAGAAGGAAACTTCAGCAACAGCTGCTGCTTCTAAGTGCACACACACATACGTTTATTATAGTTTTTTATCTTTACTTGTTAATTCTATTTTTGTATTATGCTCCTTGAAGTGGTGTGTTTTCTTGTGTTTCTTCATGCTTTTTTCTGCCTTTTTTCTGCACAGTCACAACAAAACCTGTCTGGCACAAGAAGATATCCTGATTTTGATTCTGTTTCTGAAACTCACAAGGCACGATCAATATTCATCTGCTGAGGGGTGTGGAACAGGGGCGCATGTTTATTCCATAAGTGCAGCCTTTAGACCTATGTACCTGTAATCCTAATTTGCCTTATTTTGGATGTAGGGGAAGTCTTAAAGTCTTTAAGTCTTAAAACATATATAATCTTCACACATTCCTGTTGGATAGACCACAGCACAGTCTATTGCTTTACCGTGAAGTCCCCCCTACTGGAGCCCTAGAAGGACCTCCTGGAACCTCCGAGGACCTCCTAGAAGGCTGAATACGGGGGGAGGATCAAGTCCCATGCCATTTCCTTGGGCTGTGTCCAGCTGGGTCCCATGGCAGACGTGGCTACCGGGCGCTCACTGATGGGTCCTCCGTCCAGGCCTGGCTCCAGACATGGGCCCCAGCTTCCTTCTGGGCAGGGTCTCTTTCCTCACTCCTTGGTCCTTTATGGGGTCTCTGTGAACCACACTTAGTCTGGCTCCTCGCCCAAGACCAGTTTGCCTTGGGAGACCCTACTGGCCACATGGCTCCCCACAACAAGGGTCCCAGGTCAATTGGGGCACACAGACCTCTCCACCCTGACAGACCTCTCCACTACTGAACTAAGTCAGTTAATTTAGTGTCTAAAAAGCTTTAAAAAATGCAACTTCTGACTGATCTGGCGGATCACCTGTTACTTCATCTTGACCATTTTGGATTTAGACCTAATCACACTGCTAAAAAAGTGAACTGTGCTCTAAAAGAGATAATCAATATTAGATTAGGGTGAGAGGGTGTATCAATTAAATCAAACTTTATTTATTCACTCAGACACACAATTAATGTAGACCTCATTTATAATGCAAGACGCATCGATGCAAGTTTATAAGACATCAAAAAACACAATTGGAAGCTTGGTAAGAAAAATAAAA
>JBCAUF010000061.1:6884361-6895120 GCA_038406115.1 Haemulon aurolineatum | reverse complement strand
GTTATTTTGTACCCTCTATTGTAAGCCACCATTGTACCATCCTAGTTTTAAGTAGGCTATTAAACAGATTTGGCAGATGGATAATTTCTAAAAAAAAATGTTTTGGCCATCATGTTATGGGCTGTTTTGTCTATTTTAAACGACTGTCTGTTTCTGTTAAAGATTTATGTGGTATCTGTTCCTAACAATGGTGACCCCACAAATGTGGCATCTGTTGTGCCATATGGTGGTTGGTTTCCTGGGGTTTACATATTGGTTAAGGGCCCCAGGTCAAGGGTCATTTTCTTATAGGGAACTTAGTTTTGTAACTTTTCTTGTATTTCTTTTTTCTTATCTCTCTTCCTCTTTTGTTAAAGTTAATATCATTTAAGTTAGGTCAGTGTCAGCAGAGTTTCCTTCATCATCTTCACGTCATCGCCATCGAATAAACAACATTTCATTCAGGAACACTCTCGTTGTGCTTAAAAGTTAACTATTTATTGCAACAAATGGTATACAGTTAGACTTGGCGCTAAGGGCTCCGCTCCGCTAGCTCCCTGGATTTGACAAGCGCCTGCTGTGTCACTCCAGGGAAGGCGACAATTAACCCCTCGGATTGGAACTGAGAGACATGGGAGCCATTTGACCCTGAGATGCTAAAAAGGTGGAGGCTGGGGTGGCGGGGGTAAGCTTTTTCCAGCTGCAGATCAAGATGCAGTGGTGTTGAAGGGGAGATCAGTCTGACAGCTAGATTTAAATAGTCCACCTATTGAGAAAGAATGAATGAATGACTAAGCTGGGGCTCATAACTTCCGTGTCCTGCATGAATTTGCGCAAAGCTTCATTTACCAGAATGATTAGAAATTGCTCACTTATGAAAGTTCATTGTGTGATGGTTCTAGACCAGGACTTGTGACCAGGACTTGTGTGACACGAGAGTTTTTCACACTGCAATCATTTAGCCCTGGGCTAAGAGCCCCATGAGTAGAAGCTATTGTCTTTGCTGCAGACGACCCCAGTTCGACTCCTGCATTGGATGGTCATTTTCTTTTTAGTACATCCATGGTCATTCCCCCCTCTCCGCCTCCCATTTCCTGTCTCTCTTTAGCTGTCCTATCATTAAAGGCAGAAAAAGCCCCAAAAAATGCATTAAAAAAACACACACAAAAACCCATTAGGGCCCCTTTCACACACACACAAACACACACAGAGAAGATAACCCAGGTGTCACACAGGGTTATTAATTTACTGCACTTCTTCTAACCTTGACCAACTTGTTGTTGTTCAGCCTGGGTTAAAACATTTCTTAACTTGTGGAGTGAAAGGCCCAACTGGAATCTGTGGAGAAGGAGACTTGTAATTCCTTATAATGGCCGTGAGACAACTGTGCAGGTTTAGAAACAGAAAAAAACATTCTAACCCTAAACATGGTTCAGTTTTTTGGTTAATTCTCGATACCCATTGTACTGTATCAATGCTATCCACGTAGGCCTACTATAGTCCACCTGGTATGGAGCGCTCCCGTTTCTTTCTAACGACCCGTGAAAGCAGCACAATTAAATGACTAAGATGAAGCGTATTATCAAAGAGGATGAAGGCGGGATGAGAGAAATCCCTCTCCCCTAGTCTCCAATCCGTACTCCTTATCTGTTGATAGGACAAGTATTTTCTGTGCAATCCGCTGTCTCTCATTTGACCTTTCTCTCCTGGAAGAATACTTGCCTGAAATGAGTGATGTATGAACTGCTGTTTGAAATGACTCAGCAACGACTCAAATTTAGTATTGAATGGCTATAAAAAGAAAATGCTGGCCTACATCGCTTACTGACGTTGCCTACCTAAAGCAGGAGTAAAAAGGCATGGTCGTTGTTCATTGTGATGTGTGGCAACTATAGTAGAAGTTAAAAAACATGTGATAAAATACGCATAAGCGTGAATATCATTCCAGTTCCCACTTGGGTCACAGTGACAGAAAATGCATTTTGCAATACATTTTGGTAGCTAATTGATTTTACCGTAGCATTATAATTCTAAAGCACTGAGAATGAAAAGGTTTCTGTGTTTTTAAATGTAACTGGAGAGTGTGCATTGTACCATAGACACATGCCTATGCATTGTACTGTGTGATGCTGGTAGCTCTCTCTCTCTCTCTCTCTCTCTCTCTCTCTCTGTCTCTCTGTCTCTCTCTGTGGGCGGAGTCAGAGCGTTCATCCATGTGAGAGGCGGATTTGCATCTTTGGTGTCGAACCCTCCTTTGTCCCACCGCTCTTCCCGTCGGTGCTGGATGCGTGGTGGCAAGCTACGTTAGCGCTACCCTGACAAACGAAGCGATGCATATTGTGAGCAGAGTCATGCATCTGAGAGACATTGCCCTGAAGGTGCGTGTGCGCTTTGTCGGCCCGTTCGAAGGCTAGCAGTTGTAAACCGGTCGCGATACACAGCTCTCAACTCATAGGCACCAACTGACGTTGATGCTAACGGTGGCTAACGTTACTCCCGCTTTCAGTTTCAGTGCTTCTGCTCTCCAGCTAACCTACTGTAAGTGGTTTGGACGCCGCACTGCTGGTGTATGTGGTGTGTCGCTAAACTGCTCATTAAGCGATAATCGACACCTTTATAAAAGCACATTAAACTGTAGCAGCAGTCCAGGTTAGCTGGTGTAGCTGACGTTGTGTTTGATGGCTAACATTTTGCTAACGTTGCATCCTAGTGTTAGCTTATTTACCATGGATAGATTTCAGCTGTATTTTTATTTGGAGGGGAAATTGGGGCAATTTGCCTAGATAGGGGCATTTATTCATACGCATGTTCATTAAGAAAAAGCTCCAATCGAGATGTCACGTTAGGCTACACGCAGTGAATCATTGATGCATTGAGATTAAATTCTCCAATATATGGATTGCACTTTCGATATTGCAGGTTTGTATTTGTGCTTTTGCTTCCAGACTTTGTGTAAGACTAGGTTATACAAACTTTGGAGTTAATCTAATTTCTCAGAAATTATATTGATATTAATCCTCTTGTTTGACTGTGGTTGAGAGAGCAAAGTTACAGGCAGAAAGATTTTTACAGAGGCAGAGGTGCTCTCACTTATTTTGGATCATACCATGTTTACATGCATGTTACTTAGTAGCTGTAGTGACTAACTTTTACATATTGTCTGGTTAATCTGAGTTATAAAACTCTTATGTATTTGACTTGAAGCTAAATAATTCTACAGTGTTTGAGAAAATGTCTCTTTAGTTAGTTTGTGTTGTGACTACCTGCAGTGCTAAGAACAGATTAATGTCTCCTCTTTAAGTCACTGTCATTAAGTATAAAACAGATGTTTGAGCAGCTTGTTGTTATCAGCCAATATTACATGAATTGTACATACTGCACTGTACATATCACATGTTTAATATCTGTTTCTAAACATCATCCTCTTTTTTCCAGATTATGTAATGAAGAACTGAGCAACTGTCAAATATCCTGACAGTTCACCTGCCCACCCAAACCTTAGAGGCCAAGGTCATGTGGCTAAATCCTCGGACCATATGAACAATACAGCTTTAAATGGGATGCAGGATCAACCGTAGAGGATATCTTACTTGTCTCTGGGAAAACGATTTGGGCCGTCTGTTGCTGCTGAACAGGTGCATCAATGAACGAAGAACCTCTCGCGAGCCCGGCCCCTGGCACAGAGCCTGTGGAAGAAGATGTGGGACAAAGCGCAGAGGAGCGGGGCAGCGAAGCAGAAAACACCTCAGAGGCAGCGCCGGCTCACGAGCCCCTGGATATCTCAGACAGACTTGATATAAAGGAGGACTCCAGCACAGATGCAGCAGATGAAGACCCAGGCGAGGCACAGGAGGATGACGCGAAGACCACTGGTGGAGAACCTCCTGTCGACTGGTTTGAGCCACTCGAGGATGATGAAGATGCCTACAGTGTTGGTAGGAATGATCCTGAGGAAGAGAGCCTGGCTGGAGAAAGTGAAATGAGTGAGAGTGTGGCGGGCAGCGAGAAGGCCTTCAGAAAGATTTATCAGTAGGTTGAATAATGTTGTTTTACTTTTTACTGTAGCCATGTAATAATAGTACAATATGATATCAAATGAGATGTTGTCCGCGTATTTTGTGCTGTAATCTAAAACATCATATATGTTGTTGAAAATCTTGGTAGTAAAGCAGGGCTAGGTGCTATGTAAACTCATAGTGAAATGCACACGGCCTGAATCCAGAATCTGGGCTTTGAAACATTCCTTGATTTTGTGATGTCACATGTCAAGTATACAATCACCATATATACACAAGACGAGATTAAAACTGGTCATTCCATTCACTTTGCCATTTCACAAAAGCGCCTGTTCTTGTCAGAGCTCTGTAGAGATGTGAGAAAGGAGATGTGAAACTATATTAAGATGTTTTTTGGCACCGCAAATGTTTCTTCCCTGTAGATATCATAAGTAAGGGATAATGTAGAGTTCGGAGGTTGTTAGGGAGAAATAAACCCAGACAGGATGTATGGAACGCCCGACACGAAGCGGAGGGATTTCATACATCCTGTCGGGGTTTATTTCTCCCTAACAACCTCCGAACTCTACATTATCCCGCTTATTACACGGCTTACGAGTTAAATAATTAATTTGAGACATAAAGTTGATCAAAATACGACTTTTATCGATTCATAAATTGCATCATTTAGCGCATCTGTAAGTCTGGCCACTTCTCAGCTGTTTTGCAAACCTTCCTCCCGGTCGTGTTCTCAACAAAGCCTTTGATAATCAATCAGTGGATCAATGAATTGTCACATGCATGTTACAATGTGTATATTTGTGTCGTCTTATTGGTCATGAACAAGACATTACGGTTTACGGGTCACGTTTGTGTCGCGGACTCGTGATGCCACCGAGACGAGAGCTGTGGCCCCTGATCAGAGGCTCTGAGCATGTTTTCAGGCACGATGTGGAAATGAGCCTTCACTCTCCCTGTCACGAATTACAAATAATTTATCTATTCTAACTATTATCATAATTAGTCCGAAGATGTTTAATTAATCAATCAATTATTATTTAAAGTGCAAAATCACCATGGTACATGGTCTCAATACACTTTACAATAAAAACAAGTACAGTTAAAACATAAGGAAACCACCAAAAGAAAAGGATAAAACAGTTAAAAGATGAAGGTAAAAGAATGAAACATAAGCTAAATATCCTGCATAGTTTCTCTCCTCTGTGCTCCTCTCATCAGCGCGGCGTCCCTAGCAACGGTCATTATACTTGACGACGGTCTGTTATCCAGAAATAACAGACTGCAGAACGCAGCGATGGACCAATCAGAGTGCAGCATTCAATAGCGCTGTGTAATAAACTCAAATAAAACACCTGAAACGTGTCAAATATGGGACTTTTAATAAATGAGCTGTGTTATCTTTGTATAGATGTAGATTTGTATGGCCATGTGTGAGTACTAGAGCCACAACGTTATCTTTAACATCACGAAGCTCACAGCGGTGATGTGCAGGCTGCTTCACTGACTGAATTCAATAAGGAGTGTATTTCATTAAAGGGAGATGGTTACAAGATGATATACACAAGCAAGGTGGTTGCAGTTTGATCATATGTAAAAAATATCTGTCTTGAGGGTTAGATAATGATATTCAGAAGAGCTGCTAATGAAAAATCAAAGGGCTATTGGATGTCTCTCAATTTGTTTAACTACTGTCTATCTTTTCTTGGATGGTGCCGTGTGCAATCTGTATATGTCTGCAGTGTAAATATTTCTAATGTGTGTAATTCCCATCTCCGCTTTTCAATTCAGGCTTCATATTCCCCGACGTAAGCGATCGCATCCCGATGAAGGGTGGGTTGACTGGTCAGTGCTCGGAGACGGCTGGAAACGCAAAGAAGTTGTTCGGCGTTCAGGTTCTAGCATTGGACAGAAGGATGTGTATTACATGAGGTAAACATTGTCTACTAAATTCAACAAACAAAGCATTGGCTTGTTCTTGTTTTTGTGTTGAGATTTTCCTTTTTTTTTTTTTTTAGTTAATGCCACCCCTTTAACTCTTATTTATACTCTCTCCCTCCACTGCATTATGTTTATCTTTGCAAGCAGTTAGTTTATTGTGGTCACACCATTTGTTGGGCAAAACAACAACAACAAAAAAATCAATATCATAATAGGGTTGTGCCGATCGACAATCCGATCGTGTATTGGTGATTGAGAGGACGATCGATAATGTTTTATTTTCTTGGCGATATTACACACACATGAACGTGCTAGAGGTGTGCAGCGCCAGAGCAGGTGAGCGGAGCAGAGGAACAGACAGGACGCTCTGCTCTCATGCTCTGACCGGTGCGCAGATGGCGGTTAGATCTTACCGTTCTTTTTACTCTTCTCTAACCATACAGGGTGCAGCCTAATAACTTAATTCCACTTAATGCGTATGCGGTAAACGGCTGCAGTGCGTGTCCGCCACAATTATTTGTGTTTTTCTTGGTAATTTTTTTTTTTTTTGTCTGTTTTTCAGACAATTTTTTTTTCTGGTTTTCACAGCAATTTTTTTTCTAAGTTTAGAGAGCATTTGAAACAATCCTTTTTTGAGAGCTCGATTTCAGTATGGTAGAGCAGTGTTTCCCAGCCCTGGTCCTCGGGGACCCCTGTCCTGCATGTTTCGCCGTCGTCCGTCAATACCCACGGGCTCCGTCTGTGACATGTTGCGGCTCGCTGGACAGTGGGAATCGCGAGGACTCATGCGATCTTGCGAATCCACGCATAACTGCTAGACATAGCAGGTTGTAGTATCTTGTAACTATAAAGAGAACCACAACACCATATAAACAGTTTATTGTGTCCATCCAGAGGAGCAGAAGGAAAATGGAAGCTCTGCATTTCTGCTATGGAGGGCTGCGGACTGCTGGAGCTGTGACGCAGCGCATCTGCAGCCGGTGGAAACTGACATATTGACTAGAATTAAAATGTATCCGTTCCACTGCCATGGCGGAGCAGTGGAACGGATACAGCTCTGCATCCAGTGGAAACTGCCAAATGTTTCCTGGTCCAACACAACTGATTCAAATGAGTAGCCCGTTATCAGGCCACTGCGGAGCTTGATGACAAGCTGATGATTTGAAGCAGGTGTGGTGGAGGAGGGAAACATCTAAAACATGCAGGGCAGGCGTCCCCGAGGACCAGGGTTGGGAAACACTGCGGCAGAAAGTTGAAGATGGGGCATGTGTGTGTGGGCAGGAGTCTCCATGGGTCCACAGGAGCTTGGATGGCTGGAGGTTCTCGCGGGAGTTTGAAGTATCTCGATAATTCAGGAAAAACATGACTACAAAAAATGGGCAAAAAAGTACCACGAAAAACGGGGGAAAAATTACTCTGATAAACAGAAAAAATTACTCCATAAAACTGGAAAAGAATTACTCAGAAAAACAGGGGGGAAAATAGTCAAAGAAAAAAATAAATTACTTACTTTTTTTTTTTTTTCAAATGAATGTAATATGCTTCCATACACCTGAGATTCTTTTGTGATTGTAATCTGAATATCTTTGAGTTTTGGGTATACTCTGCCATCATTTTTGTCATTTAATAGACTTTTAGACTATAAATTATTGATAATAATCAGGAGATAATAATGATTATTACAAAAAACATTAGTTGCAGCTCTAATTAAAAAAAAAAACTAGATGATATTACACTTGTACTGCCATTGCAATGGATCCAATGTGACTGGATGACAACAGGTTGCTGCAGTTTATAGTAGCTTTGCGTCAGCTCTTGTAATCTTGTTTTCCTTTACAGTCCACGAGGTGATCGAGTGAGAAGTCGAGTTGAACTGGTTTCAGTGATGGAGGGTCACTCTGACTTGTCAACCTTTGACTATAAGTCAGGAAAGTTCTACGAGGGTTCATCACAGCCCGTACGAGTTCGAAACCGAGTTAAGGTACTGGCCTCTTTTAGCACTTGAAACTTGAAATGTGTAAGATGTGCATGTCTTACGGCTAGTTTTCTTTACTTTGTCATCCATTAGAAAATGATCCGGGAGCGTTCTTCCTCAGAATCCAGCTGGATGGAGAGAGGAGAGGGGGCTGACACTCCAGACTCTCACCACAGGCTCACACCCAGTCAATTGCACAAAAACCTCTACTACAACCAGATGAGTTTGTCCCCTTCGCAGGGTACAATGGGAATCCCAAACGAAGACCATGAGGATCCACTGGAGGAGGATAAAATTAAACTTCCTCTTCCCTCATCATCATCCAAACCGCTCCCGCTCCCCTCCATCAAAGGAGAAATTGGGTCAGAGGACAGCACTCTGTGAGTTCATCATGGCTTCATATTTAAAATCTTTAACCTTATTTTTAAAGCTGCTGGTGTGATTAAAAAGACACATGGACTGAAAATCATGGTGTTTTCTCTGCAGGATCTGTGCCAAATGTGGTATCTGCTTCACAGGAACATGGTACGACAAACAAAGGAAGAGGCCTTGCTGTCCCAGTTGTTGGGGTATGTCAGTTTATGAGTGTGCAGTGTCGTAATTCTGAGGCAAACATAATGTTAAATATGGGAAATAGACCGAGGTGGGGCAGAGATCATGACCTTCTTACGGTTTTACTCATCCCACAATGTCTTTCTTACTTCCAGCAGCGTCAAAGACAAAAGAGCATCCAATGATTCGTTTCAGAAAGGTAAACCACTGTTTGACAGCAAGCTGTTTGAATGGACAGCTGAGTTTGAGCTACTTTAACAAGCATCAACTTCAGAATATGGCCTTTCATTGGGCACTGATCAAAAAGGCAGTATTTAGAGGGCCAGTGTGTTGGATTCAGTGGCGTCTAGTGGTGAGGTTGCAGATTGCAAACAGCTGTAACCCCCTCCACTACCCCGCCCCCCTCTTTCTCTTGTGTAGGAGAAAGTAGGGATGGCATTTCTAGTGACCAGAAACTGGTGACTGAAAAACATGAAATGCCCTCTCAGTCAAACCAGTCAGTCTGGTTTGTCCTTGCTGCTGTAGAAATATGGCATAAATCCCACACACTGGACCTTTAAAGAATTGAAACGGGCTGAACATGCAATCACATTTTGGCAGTGTGAAAGTTTCTTTCATCTGGCACAAAGAAAGGATGAAAATGAACATGCAACACTAAAAAGACACATTTTTCTGTATGTTTTTCCAGAATTAAGATGCTGATGAAAATTGTAACATATGTAAAGCAAACACAAACATGCATGTTAATTAGTAAACCAACCTGCTCTTCTGTTCTTGTTCATGTCACCTGTAGTGGATTCCTTGCGGGCAGTGTGTGGGATGTCACAACACAATAAACTGCGGGCAGTGTGCCAACTGCAAGCATGGACTGCAGAGCCCCGAGTCCCGAAAACGGATATGCCGAAAACGCAAATGTATATGTCCTATTCGCAAGGTAAACCGACAGGTATACAACAGCTATTGTTAATTTTGATACGCATTGTTGCGTTGATTGTTACTTTTGCGCTCATTCTCGTTTTCCCTGTTCGTTCCGTCAGGGGCCTGGAAGTGGAGGCTATCTGCCGCCGAGGCCTTATAATGACGTTCCTGAAACATTTGATGACAGCATGAGTTTCCAGGTAATCATCCATTAGAACAGGGCATATTTACTGTGCCTGCTGAAGAATCAAAGATCTCTGTTGGTGCCGGTTCCCAAATGTGAACCGGCCGGCGCATTCAGACTGAAAAATTAACAGGTTTGGAACTTGAAAAGCCATTTTTCCGTGGCTGTGTTTGTTTACTATTGCCTTGGTAACGCGGAGTAATGTCCTCCCATTTTGATTCCTCCCAATAAACTGGCGTGATGTGACGTATGCCCACTTTGGTTCCACTTAAACTGATGTGAACGCAGGCTGGTTCACCAGACAGCACCAAGGTTCTCAGACTCCAGAACGGAACCAGAACCAGAACCGTGTCTGTCTGAAAGCAGCATGTATGTGCTCACAAGCCGCCTATAGATTTTCATGGGTACACTTGTAAATTCCATTTTATTATGTCACTGATTTCATGCAAGATGTAACAACAATTGTTTTACTTTACAGAGTGAAATTACAGACTCACAGGTAGCTCTTTTTATAATACTATGACCAAATTCCTGTATAATATGCATTTATAATACTATATATATATATAAATAATTAATTTGCTATTAGTATTTCTGTAACACTTTCACCCACGCTCACTAATATTCTTTCATTCATACAGCACCCGAGCCTCAAAAGCAGTGACACAGAGAACTTCTCGGTCAACGTGGACGTTGACGATGAGGAAGACATGTCAACTGACGACGATGATGACGTGAGTTTCTCTTAACCCCGCTGTCCTATGCAGGAAGACACGGTTCTCCAAAGGTCATACAGATCCAGCCAAAAGCTATTTTGCGAAGGGAGAAGTGGCGAGTGAAAGTTAGCAGAGTTTTCCCACACAGAGGGCCATAGCTGTGGTCAAAGTCTGAATTCCTGTCAGTTACTCTGTGCACCAGTAATGACAACTTTTCATGACAGGAAAACAACTATCATAACATTCATAGAACTCCTCAAACCACATCTGTCTGTTTGTATGCTGAGTATTTTCATAGTTAAAGTCAGAATGTGGCTGATTATACAGCTTCATTCGGAACAAGACCGTTCACAGCAGAAGAAAACAGAAGGCTGTGGTTTTCTGATATGGTTAAAAGACGTATGATATGTTTCCAGAAAATCTTCAGAAAAAAGCTAATTAATGCTTAGAGGAGCACCAGTCAAACCTCAAATGATGGATA
>JBCAUF010000061.1:6778064-6796171 GCA_038406115.1 Haemulon aurolineatum | reverse complement strand
AAACATTACCAAGGAAGCTGGTGTCCTCAATATGACAGCACCTTTAATTTCATCTCTGGGGGAATACACTGATGGAGCTTCAGCCAAAACCTGTATGCAGACCTGCCTGTAAATAGCACCATAGCACAATGGATGGAAACTCAATTTCAACCATTTGCTTTATTAACCATGAACATGAAGAAAGTCAATCAGTGCCATTACTATGTATGCCCATGTCCTCTAGCCTTAACCTCAGTTTCACATGGAGCTGCAAATGTTAAAATGTAACACAACGTTAGTGGGATTCTATGAATTATTGATGTGGAAACACCAGACTCTTGACTCTAAACGTTTGCATATGACAGAATACAGCAACAATAATTGCTGTTTTCTTGGGAGAGTTTTGATCAAAATGAAGTTTCTTTGCCGCTAAATAAAGTAATCGGAGTTGATGAAATTCTATGGCACGAACAAACGAGCCGTTTCTTTCTTCACCTGGGACTTAAAAGGGCACATGTCCTCTTAGGACCATCAGTCCGTGCACATCTTTCCCCCTGAAAGGCACGTAGTGGTTGTGACAGGAATGTAAAGTAGAGAGGCCGGGGTTCTTGAATACAGCCTTAGCGTGATGTGTCTAGTTAATGATCCACCGAGCAACGTCTGTTCAGGATGAGGACAAGGCTCGGAGTTTGAAACATGGTTCCATTTGGTTGGTTGCCGTTCGGAGGTGGATGAGGATGAGCCACTGAAAAATGGCCAGTTTCATTTCATAAGTTTGATTTCTCAGAGGCCTTTTCTAGGTTTGTTGCTACCAGTCCCCTTGCATAAAAACATGATTCATGAGGTGGGGTGGATATGGGACGTTGGATTAACCAGAATAAACTTGACTAGTCAGATATGAGTGACTTGTGCAGGAAGTCACAATAAAAATAGTTTTATCCGCTGTCTACTATGCTGAGGACCACAAACACAGCTCTCTGCTTGATTATGTAAACATTTCCTCTCACTGTTTGTGTTGAGTCAGAGGAAGCTTTTATCTTTATGACCACATATGCTTTTGTCATCATCTGGCTCAACCAAGATGATGATATTTGTTACCTCAGATCTATTAGGATAGTTGAGAATGTAATTTAGCACACTGATATTGATTTTAGCTATCCTTAATTACAAATAATGCATACTCCCATGGTAACACCATTTCCATAAAACTTTTTTGCGATGGGCTATTGGCAAGAGGACAATTAAACTTTTTTCAAAATGATTTGAATTTTCAGTGTCACAAATGATTTTTACACTGTGCCTACTCTGTCTTTTCTCTTCATCCAGGTATCAGTGGTTGGTGTTAAGGATGCTTTTGTCCCGTCAACAGACCTGGAGGTAACCCCACGTTGTCTGTGCTGTTACCCCCCGTGCACTCCGGAGTGGAGATGGTCCACTGGACCACACAGTGGGGGACATGTGTCTGGCTCCAGACTCTACTGGCTTTTGCCTTGGCCACCTGTCCCTCGCTTGCCCCCAGCCCTGTCAACTTCTCTGTGGTTTACACCATGCCCTTCTTCCAGGCCCGGGGCCCTATCCAGAACATAGTCAACAACTCGTTTTACCAGGAGGTGTATGTCGCCTCTCAGAATGTGATCGAAGCTGTCAACAGAAGCTTGGAGAAGGCGTGGGAACTCCGCACTGGGCCGGTGGGAAGCCCGGAGTGTCAGATATGCAATTTGTGTGACATTGATAAGGATCCCAACTTTCTGGAGGACACAAACAATCAGGTCTTGCTGCTGGATACTCTCTTTATGTATTTATACTCTTGTGGAAGTTCTCAGTATGGGGTATGTTATTTCCACCAACTTAACTCAGATGGAGAGGCGCCTTCTCATTCGAAGTGTTTGTTCAGAAAGGATTCGAACTCTGCTGCCTACTGTCCTGACTGTGTGGCCAGTCCTCTCGGTACCAAAGTCACCATGGTGGAAGAGGGTCAGACAGTCTACTTCTTTGTTGCCAATACCGTCAATGACAGTGTGACCCAGCGTTACGGTAGGAAGTCAATATCAGTACGTCGACCACTGGCCACAGAAGATGGGTTCTACAGTGATGTGCGTGGCCTGACTGTCCTTCCAGGCTTGCGGCGGACATACCACATTGACTATGTGTACAGCTTTTTCACTCAGGAGTTTGTCTACTTCCTCTCAGTTCAGAGAGAGAGCCCTGATCAGGACTCATCTCCATTTCAGACTCGCTTGGGCCGTCTCCCACGCAATGAATGGGAGATGAAGAGATATCGCGAGGTGATCCTGGAGTGTCGGTTTGAACCAAAACGTCGGAGGAGGAACGTGGCCAGTGAACCGTATAAAGATGTAGTATATAATGTAGTCCAGGCAGCCCATTTTGGCAAAGCGGGCAGGGAGCTGGCAGAGGAGTTGGGGGCGGAGGAGGAAGATGACATTCTTTACGGCGTTTTTGCTGTCACTAATGACAATGGGGTCACGGAACACGACTCCGCCCTGTGTGCTTTCCCCATGGACAACGTGAACAAAGCGATTGTAGACGGGGTGGATGACTGCTGCGAGTCCGGACCAGAGCAGCTCTCCAGAGGGCTCTGCCATTTCCAGCCCTGTGAGAGCTGTCCACATGAGGTGAGCCCAGCACTCCAAGTGATAAGTCTACCATAAGCACCTGAGTAGTCCCAGTCCCAGGATACTGTGTGAAAGAGGCAGACAGATGAAGAACAAAGGCAAATTTGTGTGTGACTCAGTCACGGGGGGTTGATCGACTGGATTAGATGATCCATCTGTTTCCAGCAATGCATCACTCACTCTCAGACTGAGACTCTAAAAATAGAAAACGTCTCAGGTATTTCCCTGACCTACTCCCATTCATATTATAAATAAGTATTTGCTGACTCTGGGTGCAGGTATTTTAATAGGGCCTGTTAAAAAATCTTACGATCGGGGTGTGGAACTACAGATTACTACCGAAACATTGTTGGGAATGAATGAAAGTGAGAAATGAATGAAAGTGAGACCAGTTTATACATGAACAGGGGAAGTTAATATCCAAGAAAGGAAGTACTTAGAAGTTCCTTGTACTTATTTTGGACAGAATTGAAAATGACATGTACATGTGTCCTTATGATTGTTATAGAGGAGTATCAGTTTACGAAATTGTGTTAACCCCTAAATAAAGCAATGCTTTCCGTACTTTACTCATCACCATGCAGATGAAGTCAGAGCCAAACATGACTAATGAAATAAAACATAGATAAACTGTAAAAGGGTTTTTGTCATAGCACACGTTAGTTCCTGCTGCATTATTGCGTGACTCACTGTTTTCCAAGATAAGTCTGTCTCCCAATAATAGATTAAAGGTGAAAGTGAAAGCAATGTAATCAGAAATGTGAATCTAATATGGACTGCAGAGCTTATTCATGTCTTACAACTGTAACTATGGACCCATGCTTTTGTTGTGGAGGGTTACATGAGAAAATGAGTAGTTTTGCCAGGGTTGCCACACAACCTGTGAAGACAAGTTAAAAAATCAAGATACAACATGTTAACAACTTAGCTCTAGAGGTCCTGCTACATGATTTTTACCTTTGGTCAGAGGCAGGCTAGCAGTTTCCCTGTGCTTTCAGTCTTTATGCTAAGATAAGATACTGTATCTGCCTGTTGGCTCAAGCTTCCTATTTAGTATTCAGACATGAGGAAACAGTCTTCTTATCTAACTTCTGGCTACAAATAGAATACGCATATTTCCTCAAAGGTCACAGTGCTTTCCACTATTTCGTTTTGTTTTAGTACAGTGGAACATGAGTGTAACTAAATATACAGTCATCCAATTGAAATGGTGCCTGTGTTTAACCACATTCAATATAATATTGCTTTCTTTAATTGACCCTTTTGGTGTTCATTTACTGTATGCACATCCACTTCACCATGTCTCAGATCTTCTAGATGACATGTACATTAAAGGAAGGCATCCCAGCTGGCAGAGGAATGCAACTAGAACCACTCGCATCAGCCTTCAGTGAGAACTTACTGGTGAATCCAAGAAAACAGGGCTACAAATTGATTTTTAGATGGAAAAATAAATATGGAAAATGTCAGCCTGCACACTTGTCATGATTCAGAAGCTGGAATGAAAATGATGGAATGAATTGGATGGAGGCCAGGTGGGAGTAAGGGGTGGTTGGTGTTATGACTTGTTTATGCATCACTTTCTCAAGTCAGACAGAGAGACAGTGAAAGAAAAAGTTGGCCTCCCTACATAAATGGCATGGTGTGAGTGTATTCAGTATCCTTATAGATTGCCTTTGAATCTATTTTTTTAAAAAAAGATTATGATAGCATTGGTTTCTTGTGTTAATTCTCTTGGGAAAACTGCTGTTTATTTCCAGATCCCATGCATATTTCCCATAATATATTTTTTTTTATGACAGCGTCTTCAGCTCTGGCTGCTGGGGAGTGTGGGTTGTGGTAAGACCTCCCATTCCCCATTTAGTAAGAGTAAATTCTAGCCGTTTTGAGAATTTTGTGAAATTCCCAGAACTGAGTTGCAGCTATGATTTCATAGTTTTGACGTTGAGTCTTTGAGCTTGTGGTAACAGATGTTGTGACTCAGTAACAAACCGTGAGGGGATGGCTGTTGTTCAAGGGTGAGAGAACCTGAAAAATTAACATTGGCTTGGATTTCTGCTGTTAAATTCACAGCTAATGAAACTCTGGAAGTAGCTGAAGACATTTTTTTGGAGTTTGAATGTTCTCCTTTGGACGTTCTTTCCTCTATTTATCTTCAGAGGAATACTTTCCTCTTGGATGATAGTGAACTTTCTCTAGAGACTCCTTCTGTTTTGTCACTTTTGGCTGCTGGTCTGGATGTTGAGTAATTGGCCAGCGGGATTGTCCAGAAACCTGAAATCCCGGCTCTTCCATTTCTCAGCAGATCAAAACACCTTTTGTGCCAATGGCCTCTGTGCATCACAAATATGGTTTCTCTGCTTTTTAGTGTGTCATCAGATTAGAGGATCATGAGACTAAATAATGTAGTGTAAACTCATTTGGAGGTATCTCAACCTTTTACTTATGTTAGTTAGGTTAATAAAGTGCAGTATTTGTCACATTCCCAAATAATGATGTTTATTTATTTTGAGGTCAGTGGAATTGGTGTTTTAGGGTTCTGGAAACTGAATTATGACCAAGGTTCAGTGCTCCTCTAGGATTTAGAGGTGAATGACTTCAGTCAGTAGCAATGCTGTTTGTGTTTATTTTTTTTCTTTCTTCTTTTTTGTATCCACTTGATTTGATTCCCGGTTTCCTGTTTTCGCTTTTATATCCCAGGAAAACACTTATGAAGTGCAATTTCTTTGTTTTTCTACCTTGCGCTCAGAGACATGAGTCAGTGTTTACATGAAGACTCCCTGTAATCAAATAGCGATCCACCCTGCTCTGTGTCTATAGCTACAAGGCAATCCTTCTGTCACTAATGCAACACATAATCATTTATCACGGCCTCTTCAATTATGAAATGATTGCGTTATCAGGACAGATTCACCTTGTGCCCCTGGTGTTCCTGGCACTTTGTTTCTCATGGTTACCCTGGTGAGCGGTGCAGCTCATACCACGTCCATGCTAGCAAACAGCAGGGCCTGTCTCACAACATCTGTAAATGTTTAAAAGTTAAAATATTATTGTCTGAGAATGTGGAACTCCTTGGAAGAGATGAATATACACTCTGGTCCCGTCAAGCTAATTTAAACTGCTTTATAAATCAGATTGGATGCAGGAAACTTAGAGACTGACACAAAATAGAAGTTCCTACTGTTCCTACTGGCTGTAAAGCAGCAACAAGATGAATATGGTACTGTACTAAATCTGCTAAGTTACTGTCACTAGCAGTTATGGTTTCATCCATAACACTTACATGTATAGGACTTCTCGTCTGTCGTGTCTTATACAGCACGTTAGATATGAAAGCTCATTCTTGACCTTGGGGATAGCAGTTTGACAGTTTTGAGCATTGACAACTGACAAAGACAGTGCAAAAGCTAGTCATTGGGCACTCTTTTGAGATTGTTTTCTCTGCTACTTGACCTGTAATTTTGATTATTTTATCTATGAAATGACCTTGACTTTGGGTTGTCTTATCTATGACTTGACCTTGAAATGTTTTGTCTAAGTACTCTTTCCAAATCCCATCCACCCTAGTATGCACCTAGTTAAAATATCTGTAATAGTACTGGTATAAATAATGTTGAGTGTATTATCTGTCTGGCTTTCTTCCTCATTGTCTCATTTTCATGTCCTCTGCTGCCTGTGGCCTTGGTACTAGAGCATGGAGAACAACGCCACATGCAGAGACCATCCTACGATGGTGTCAAAACCCTACTACAGAGTGGACCTCTTCAACAGGCAGATGACAGACGTCCTGCTCACATCTTTGTTGGTCACAACCATAGAGAACAAGACCGTAGCCCACATTGGCACCTCTACAGGGCGCCTGCTGCAGGTATACAATAAGATTTATAACATTGCTGTTTTCTTTTTTCTTTTTAGTGCTTGTCTTCACTTAACAATTGTGTTTGATCCACTTCTAATAATCATATGTGGTGTCTGTGTTGGCAGCTTGTATTGACAAGATCCAGCCCTGTTATCTTTGCCAATTACTCATTGGTAGAGAACCAGAGGGTCTCATCCATTGCTGCTGTTTACTCATCAGAGTATCTTCTCTTTGTGGTTGAAGACAAGGTAACGTAGCAATCCTATGGCTTTAAAGTAGAAAATTAAAGTAAATCTTTCTGAGCAGATTTTAGAAACATGTACAGTGGCCTAGCGGATATTACTGTCATCACTTTCCTCGCACCGTTCAAAGGCATGCCGGCCAGATTACATTACAATTACAAATGAGATGAGAGTATGACCGATGACCCCATGATGCTCTGGGGACCTGTCCAGAGTGTTTTCCTGCCTTTCGACCAGTGCATGCTGGGATAGGGTGTGACCTCTATGACCTGGAGAATTAATAAGTAGCTAGAAAAATCCATAAACTTGATCCGGCTTTGTAGTTTGGTGCAGGGTGGAAATTAGCGGCTGACAATTGATCAGTAATCACTTGGGTTTTGTAGTGCATCTGATGTGTTTTTGAGATTGGGACACAACAGGAGAATGGAGCACATCCAAAAACAGGACTCTGCATTTATATCATTTTGTCTGGTCTTTGGTTATGCAAGGCTACATTCTATGCCAGTTCCTCACCGAAAATTACATACCTCTTTTCTTAGAAACATGCATAAACAGTGAAAACAGAAGTGCAGAAGATACCTTGGCCTGGAGTGCATACTAAAGAGATAGAGCACAGTCTCATTAAAATGAAACTGTTTTAAATTGATCTGTCATCAATCTGATGGTTTATTAGACTGTAGCCCAGCACCAGTAGTTGTGCTACTAGGCTGGTGTAAAATGAGTGCCAGTACCAGTTTACACGACTGTGCGGAAGGAATAAATTATAAAGTAGTTGCCCATATTAAGGTCATTTTATTCAGCTAATATGTTAATGACCACATCAGTAATGAAATAACACAGGGCATATTTGTTACTACATCTTTAGTCTTATGTTACTTTAAAAATTCCTGTCTCTTTGTTTCAGATGATCCAGGTGCCCCAGAGAGGGCCTGGCTGTCAGCACTTCCTGACCTGCGCTATGTGTCTGACAGCCCCTAAGTTCATGGGCTGTGGCTGGTGCTCTGGAGTGTGCTCCTGGGAGAGCGAGTGTCACAGTCGCTGGAGGAACGAGTCCTGCCCACCTGGGATCACTGGGGTGAGGTTTGTTCTGTAAGCCGGGATACAAACATCTCTTTGTGCATCTAACAAAAACATTTAATTTCAAAGTGTTACTATATATTCTGCTTTATTGACGCAGTTCTTTCCACGGACTGCTCCCCCTGATGGTCAAACAGAGCTAACGGTGTGTGGATGGGAGTTCCAGTCACCCTTAAGACCTGCCATCACTTCCAGAACCCACCAGGTCCGACTCGGACAGACTGCCTGCACTGTGCTTCCAGCCAAAAGCAACAACACACAGTGAGTGTCCATGTAAATCTTATTCTAGTTCCAAGCACAATACCATTTTGTTGATTTTATTTTCAAAGTGCAAAAAATAAGGTTACATTTTGATTTTTTTTTTTAAAGCGTATTTTCTTTCCTACACGCCCTCTAAGAAAATGAGAAAATAGGACATATCTTTGGTGTAATCTGGTCTATTCAGTGTTTGGTATTTCAAGCTACAGTGTCTGACTGTTGAACTCCCAATACAGGCTGCACATCATATCTGCAGTTGAACAAGACAAGAGTCCACGGCCATGCTAGTGGCTCCATGAGGCAGCTTCTGAATGTTGTTAGAATGACAATGCTACCACGCTCAGTTTTCATCACGTCATTTTTACAGTGTTCACCATCTTAAATTGAATCTATAAATCTTTAAATTGAATGCTGTATTTCAGCTGCAAAGGTAACCTACAGTATGATGATACATTTTCATATACCTTGAGCTTCAGTTGGCAGCTGGCATAGCAAACTGTATTTATTTCTGACATACTGACAGTGTTTTGTCGTGCTGGTCCGCAGCCTGGTGTGTAAGATTCGCTCAGGGGCCACTGAGCTGTCCAAGCCAGTCAACATTACAGTGGAGGTGCATGAGGGCAAGGTGGAGGGACGCTACTCTATTGACGGGAAGGCAGAGATGCCAGGATTCACATTTGTGGTAATCTTTGTTATCATATCCACATTACAATTTCTAAGCAATACAGTAGATTTTATATGCTTTTCAATCTATTGAACCAATTTTCAAGCATGTTTGTCTATCATAATAATACAATACACTCTCCTTCCAGATACCCAACATCACAGAAATCCAGCCCAACTATGGGCCTCGTGTTGGGGGCACACTCATCACAGTGACTGGGCCTTATTTGGATGCTGGGAAGACCAGGAAAGTCACCCTCAATGACGTGCCCTGTCCTATAAAGAGGTCTGCTGGAAATATACCCTTATCTGTTTTCATCATGCTCGTCTCATTTTTTTCCAGCTCTGTGTAGTTGTCCTACTTTGCAGAGGTTAAGAGGATGAGTTGTGCTTAGAGCATTTTTATTACCATGACGTATTGAGCAAACATGTTCCAACTTGTAGGTAGAATAATTGTGGTCCAGGAAACTACAGACTGACATCTCGGCGATCTAGGCATCCAAAGACTGACTCAGAGCAGAACTATTCGCCACTGTAGATGTTATTGAAGATTAAGATTTTAGATTAGATCATAAAAGCGTCAAGCTCTTTGATCTCCTCCAGTTGGTCTGTTATGGTGTGTAACTCTACTACTTCTGTCTCTCCACAGCGTCACAAAGCCTAAAGGCAACGTGTCTTCCATCATCTGTCTGTCCCAGCGCATCTCCGAGGTGAGGGACGTTCCTCTGAGTGTTTTCATCGACAAGTCTCCTGTCCTCACCACAAAGGTGTTTTACTACAAAGAAAACCCGAAGATTACAGCCGTCCTGCCAGGCTGTAGCTTTGACAGGTAGGCCAGTGAGACCTCAAGCACAAACAGCTTTTGCACACGGGTATCTTGACCTGAAAACCAACCTGTTGAATCAAGATAAAGGGAACACAGGCAGAAAAATACTGCATTGCATCTGTCTTTTTATGCCACATTCCTCTGACATTATGAAAATGTAACCGTCTCTCACATTGGTCTGAATTGCAGGGGGTCAAAAATTGTCATTGAAGGAGAGAACCTGGATTCTGTTTACCGCACTATCATCCGCTTCAAACCCAATGAGAACCACCTGAAACCTGTGACAAGGGTACGTGTTCATTGTAATGTACAGGAGATACATTCTCAGCGTTATTCGTTTGATCAGTCTACAGTTTTAGAATTGCTTTCTCTACAAGGTCATACACTTGTATACACGTATATATGTATTTTACTGTGTGGGCTGAGCATTAAAGTATGATTGCACCGTTTTGTTTCAGGGGTGCATAGGAAAGTCCTTGCCCACAAGGATGGAGTGTGTCTCTCCAGTTTTCCACAGGGATGAGACAGAGGAAGGACAGCTTTCTTTTGACATGGACGGAGCACTGGGACTTTGGGACAAAGAGTTCTCCTACCACCCTTACGGCGAACCCATACCTTTTGAAACAGAAGGACACGTGCTCAGCTTGTACCCTGGCTTTGATGAAGTGTCACTACATGTAAGATATATCTCTGAGGACATTTGCTTTTGAATTAATGACATGTTTTTGTAGTATGCATTATAGATTTTAAAATACCTATTTTGTCTCATATCTGGATTTTCCCTCTCTGCACACAGCACCAAAAGCTGAATCTGGTGAGCTCCTGTATGACCATCATTATGACGGTGGCAGGTGTTAACTGTGATGCTAAAGTCCTGGATAATGAGATCACCTGCAGGATCCCTAAAAACATGACCATACCCAGTGAGGGACTACCAGTGAAGGTTAGTCGGGCTGGCAGTTGACTTACCTTGATCCAGCATGTAAGCCCCGGGTCACACATGTGCCTGTCAGCAACCATTCATTCATATTGTGCAAGTGCACTGCCAAGCAGCCATTAGGGATGGACAAGTAGTGGAAAAAAATCAAATTTGCATATACTGCAGTTGAGCAAATGCAGAAGTGTATTTGATCTTTCTTAGTAGTTAGCTGAGCTAACAAGTCATTCATGTGTGACAGAAAACATAGGTACTCTCAGCATAAACAGCCCTATGTTTTCCCAGATAATAATGAAATATTGTTGGTATTTACTGTATATGATGACCTCTGTTCTTTAGATCTCTATCAACGGGCAGGTCCACAACGTTGGCACGGTGGTGAGGGTCAGCAACCACTACATGGTGGGCATTGTTCTGGGGATCCTAGCGGCGCTGGTGGCAGGGGCGGTACTGGCCTTTGTTGTCATGAAACACTTGAGAAAGAAGAAGAAAGGTGGGCTCCTGTCTGTAATGTGGACCTTGGTCACACCTGTTTATACAAGCGCTACCGGCTGTGGGTGGGAATTGGGGATGAATTACACAAATCTTTCAACTAGAACATCCCTGTTGTTGTATATGATGTTCTTCTCCTCGGGTTGATGATTAAAAAAAGTGTTGTGAAATGTTTTTTTTCAGCCTCCATGGTAGAGACCCGTTTGGCCCACAACGCCAGCCGCTCTGGGACAAATAATGTGGAGCTGTCGCCTGTTGGGGACTACAGGAGAGGTGACTAACTAAGCGTTTGTCATACTACATTGTAATACTGCATAGATAACTTGTTTCTAAAACGTGTACCTTTGTAAGTCTCATTAATAAACCCCCTCTCTGCGCTTGTAACAGTAGTATCCTTGAGTCCTCCGCTGGTGGGGCCGGTGGCGTTCCCCAGCCTGGCCTACGCTGCAAGCAGCATAGATCCCACCCTCACTCCCCTCATGCCAGCAGAAAAGATCTCCATCTCTAGTTTTAGGCCGGAGCTGCTGGAGGAGGTGAAGGACGTTCTTATTCCTGCTGAGATGCTTCTTGTGCAGCACCACCGGATCATAGGGAAGGGTAAGGAACCCCGCTGCCTCTGTCTGAAACAAAAAACTTGTTATGGAACGCTGTGTAAGCTATATCATATTTTGAAAGAACAGCAGTCCGTCTGTGTTATTATGTCTTTTTTTTTTTCCTGCAGGTCATTTTGGCACTGTCTATCATGGTTATTTTACCGACCACAACAACAGAGAAATTCACTGTGCTGTCAAGTCTTTGAACAGTGAGTAATATCTTCCTGTTGAGTGTTGATACACAGTGTACGCCTTAGCAAAGCATCTTCAGTTCCTCTGCTGTGAAATTAATTCCCACAGGGTTTAGGATGTGTTCTGAGTACCTATCAAAAAGCAACTCTTCCACATTCTGCTTTCAGTGCCACTTCATTCCTTTTGATTAAAGTCCATCATGTTTATGTCTTCAGGAATAACAGATGTCGAGGAGGTGGAGCAGTTTCTAAAGGAGGGTATAATAATGAAGGGTTTCCACCACACTAATGTGCTGTCTCTGCTGGGCATCCTCCTGCCACAGGAAGGGCTCCCTCTAGTGGTGCTGCCGTACATGAAACACGGGGACCTGCGGCACTTCATACGCTGCGAGAAGAGGGTGTGACAGCTACATTAATACAGTGGAAATTAACCATCTGAATTATGTGCAACCATCTGTTTACTACCTAGCAAATTATGTCACATTTCCAACTGATTTAAATCAGTGTTGTTGTTGTGTTTGTGGGATTTGTTCAGAACCCCACCGTGAAGGATTTGATTGGCTTCGGGCTGCAGGTTGCCAAGGGGATGGAGTATTTGGCTCAGAAGAAGTTTGTTCACAGAGATCTTGCAGCACGCAACTGCATGTGAGTCACCGAGATGTGCAGAGAAATCAGCAATTTATTCAATGCCATTAGGCCGGCATTTCTCCTTGATTTAGTCTGGGAGATGTTTAATAGTACACATTTGGATGAGGATGTTACATAACAGTACTCAGTTGCAATGTTTTGCAACAAAAATATGATTTACTTTTATACTTTTTCTGTCTTTAGGCTGGATGAGTCATATACGGTCAAGGTGGCAGACTTTGGCATGGCCAGAGATGTCTTTGATAAAGAGTATTACAGTGTTCAGGATCACAGAAAGGCAAAGCTGCCTGTCAAGTGGATGGCCATCGAGAGTCTGCAGACACAGAAATTCACTTCCAAGTCAGATGTGGTGAGCAAATGAAGATCTACATCGGTATGATCATGATCTCTGCAGTAGTTGTCAATGTTTTGGCACCAAGGGATAGTTGTCAATCTTTGTGGGAGTGTTTAATGCATGATGTACTGTCTGTGTTGGAAAATAGCATTTTCTGGCAAGGGAGCATAGTACAATACAGTTGTCCAGTTCACAAAATGTCACCATGTTTGGGGTATTAAAGCACAGTGCCTTCTGACATCACTTCTTACCATGTTAATACATGGCAATATCAGTATATTTCTATCTACTGTCCTATCAGTGAGTGACCTCTCAATGTAACCTTGCTACAGCCAGAACAAAAAACATTTTATGCTTTTCTCTGATCTTTGCTTTTTACTACACAATTTTACCTCTTTTGGCCTTGGCTCTTGTTTTATTGAAATCATTTTTCACAATTAGTAGATATACATAAAGATCTAGATGTGGCATTGGTTTACAGGGTCACAAGCCAAAACACGGGTCTATGTGGCATTTAATGGATTGCCAGTTGGCTGGATAAAGCACAATTGACTTTTTGACTAATTCCAGTCACACTCTCCTAATTCTATGTTTCAACTCAACATTGGAATACACTCCATGGAGCCATATTGCCTTTGGTAAAGGCTGTACAGTTTTTGTTTTCCATCTTGCAGAGTGATACTAAGCAGGGTGAGGAAGACACTCCTCCTCCTTACTCAATTTAGTAGCTTTGAAGTTGTATATAGATTTTTTAACTTTTCTTAACATATGTGCAAAAGACAATAATGACTGGGAGTTCAGGTGTGTACAAGTGCATTGGTACTTACTTCAACTTTTATCTCTCTCAATGCAGTGGTCCTTTGGTGTGCTGATGTGGGAAATGCTGACCAGAGGAGCGAGCCCTTACCCAGAGGTGGACCCTTATGACATAACACATTACTTACTGAAGGGTAGGAGGCTTCCCCAGCCTCAGTACTGCCCTGACCCTTTGTAAGTAGTAGCAGTAATATCATTATGTTGCTCACTTTGTTGAATTAGTCAAATGAATCAATTTAAGTTTGTTGCTGCTGCTTAGTGTGCATGCGTTCATTGTAAAACTCCACAGACTTAAGGGCTGCTGTAGTATGAACGTTAATACTGCACGTATAGTACTAACATAAACTTAAAGCTATAAGACAGAAGAGGAAAGTCCCTGGGCAAAAGTCCAAGTAGTAATAACAAGATGTTTGAATGGTCACTCAGTAGTGTGACACCCGTAAATTGTCCACCACTCAGTATTCCAACACAGTTAAGCAATGCCTTTTGGGAGTTAATGTGTATGTCTTCAAGACACCTCGAAGAGCGCTGCCCCCTTCATTCACACACGCACATACACTGGACTTTAAAAGGAATAAGCTAACATGTTATTATTGTTTTAATGATAAATCCCTTGAACTGTAAGCTTTTCCCTCTAACTTGCAGACTGATAGAAAATAAATCAACCATTCACATCCCTTTTCCACTGAGGCCTTATCATACATCCAACATGGTTTAAAGGCTCATGTAGAACCAACATTGGGCATTAAAAGGATAGTGAGACACTTTGAGAAATTCGCTTCCTTGATAAAAGTTTGACGAAATGATTGATACCACACGCATGTCTGCCCATTCAATATGAAAGTAGAGCCAACAGATGGCTCTTTTCTTGACAAACTTCTTCATGACTGGGGCCAACTTCCTGGTTGCCTGGCAACTGGTCCCGGCCAAGAAATAGTTTTGTAGATACCCCCTTGTAAATTGTCAAATTGTTGTTGATATATTTCTGTTTTTGCACGGATAAAGCTAGCAAAATATAACGTGTTAATTAGCGAGCTTTGGAGGTGTTGGTAGGCGGATTTTGCCACCTTTGGCCAGAGACAGGCTAGCTGTGTCTGCCTGTTTCCAGTCTCAAGCAAAGCCAATTGCTAGCTCCAGCTAAATATTTCCTATACAGACATGAGAGCGGTATTGATCCTCTCTTCTAACTTTTTGCAAGAAATTGAATAAGTGTATTAAATGTAAAAGTAAATAAATAATTTTTAAAGCTAGACAAAGCTTAGCTTAGACTTAGACTCTGTCCATGTTTTTTCAGATATAGCATTATGCTTCAGTGCTGGGACCCTGATCCAGAGTTGAGGCCCAGTTTTGCCACACTGGTATCGGCTGTCTCCACCATCTTGTCCAGCCTGGAGGGAGAACACTACATCAGTCTGAATATCACCTACGTCAACCTGGACCAGCCGCGGCCCTATCCGGCCCTCACAGAGTCTGCTGACGAATACGACTCCACAGATGTTGAAGACACAGAATCAGACTCTTCCTGATCCACTCTATGCCACTCTCAACCTTAAACGTGTGTCGGTGCTAACAGCAAGAGCGCAGAAAGCCTCTGCCAGGCCATCACAGCATCTGAGACAAATACACTGCCACTCTCCTGTTTGTGTGCATGAACGTTGTAGTCAGATGCTTTCTGCTGACATAGCACACCGTCGGGCAGCCATATTGGAGGTCCCTCTCTTTTACAACCACTGAGTAAAGTGTGATCTTCTAAACTTCTTTGGAAACATGTTATAAGTATTGAATAGACATGTACTTTCTGTATTATTTTTCCACTGCGAAAAGGTGCCACTGATGATACATCTAATTGGTTTTGTAGTATTGAATTGGCTTGTTGGCTAGCCATTCAAACAAGTCTTGTTGTTAACACTGTACATGTATCCAATAGAAGCTTATCACCATCACACGGGTCTGCAGGTCAGCTGGTGAGCTGAAAATGGTAAAAATAAAAACAGAGTTTGTTCACATTAACTCAAGTAAGGATTATGTGCTATACAAAGACACATGCTTGTGCTAAATAGGTAATCACAACTTACTCATGCTGAACTTACTTTTCAAATTGGTCTGTCTGGGTTTTTTTGCCCAGTTGGTATGAATGTAGACAGTACAAATGCAAAGTCAACATTCTTCCATGTCCATGTCTAATGATGTTTGGCTATAGTTGAGGAAAAGAATGACACATGACAGAGCTACGATTCAGAGTAAAATCCATGTAATTTAGTGGCATATTAGCGTTGCTACCTACAACACAGTATACTGTTACAGCAGCAGAATCCACATGTAAATACATTTAGGAATGGCATTCCCACATTTGCTGTTAATTATTTTGCGGTGAAGTGATTGTTCTGTGTATACTGGATCATACAAAGACACAGTGTTGACCACAATGTCCTCAAAGCAATCTGACATCACCCATTGCTTGACACACATTTCTGACACAATGTCTTTAACATAGTGTGATAAATTAAAATATTTATTTGTTTATAGATTTGTTCTCGTGCTGTTCAGTTCAAGTAAATCTGAGAAGTTATGCAAACGCTGCCCATTCACAGTGTTTTGCTGAAGTCCTCCACTAGAGGTCACCATTCTGTTAGAAATGCCCTTCCTTGTCACTGATCTGCACCTGAAGATGTTCCCAGCAACATGGATGCAGCAGCCTTTATATGTGCATCGTTTTTTGCGGTAGCATAGCAACATGAATGACCCAGGTCTTTTCCCCCTATCTCTGAAAACCAACCAATAGGCCCTCGAGATGCCACAGAAGATATTAAAAGCAGACCAGAACAGCACAGCAGACCAGGCAGGCATGTCTCCCTCTTTTCTTCCTACTTCATTTGTTCTGCCTTCAGACATTTGGCAGGAGCAAATGACTGCATTTTCAATTAAATGAGTTGAAGAAACAGCCAACATAGACAAACAATCTGTCAATCTCGCAAAGGAAAGCAAACAAACGTCTCACCAACATACAGTAGCAACTCCCTGTGCTGCAAACAGACGTCACACTCAAAGAGCACACTTCCCCCACAACAAAACCCGAGTCAAATAAAACCAGAGGGAAATAAACATCATAAAGTTTTCTCTTTTTTCATGCTGCCAAGAACAAAAAATCAATCCCCGTGTGGCGGGGCCTTTGATATAGACAGAGAGAGTGAGCCCAGCTTACGTTGTCAAATTGTGTGCTTGCGCGTGTATGTGAGGCCACATTTTGCAGGGCAGAGCCCACAGGATCCATAGAAGAGAAGATTCAAGACAACCGTGATCTCCCCCCCCTTTCTCCCTCTCCTTTTTTCTCTCTGTGTCTCTTGTTCCCTGTTGTATTATCTGGGCTATAAAAAGTGCAGAACCCGTGAAGAGTGCTGCTGTCAGCTGTGTGACCACCTCAAGCTTCATAGCTTTTCTCCGGAGTTGGGTTCACTGTTGGGTCCCATAGTGGGAGTCTTTTAATGTGCACCTCTACACCTTAACATTCCTCCTGTTCTGACTTTTTATGAGCACTTCTCACCAAATGCAGAGACTAAGACTGGTTGATCATGATGCAGAGAGTGTGTTCAATTTCTGTCTGTATATGTGTTAGCCTATATGGCAGCCTCATCCAGGGGGACATGAATAACCAGTGCTTGAGTGCTGTGTCAAGTTTGGAGGGAGGGAAAGCAATCTGTGAGATTGGCCATCTGAACAAGACTTGCTGAAAGCGGTAGGGTAATTATTTCCGTTGCTATGTGATGATGGCAGGCCCTCACAAATACGTCCTGGAGCCAATGGATGCTGTTCCAGTAGGATCTAGTATAAAAGAAGTCCTGTGAAAAACCCTATGGAACCAGTGAAGCAAACATATGTCATCATATGTTTCAGTGTGGTAGGAAACAGCTAAAATGACTAGCAATAGAGGTCTTTTAGACACACTCAGAATTTGCATTAAATAGGCTTATTTTGCGCAATATAGTATTACCCTTATGAACCCTAGAAATCCAGCCTGAATACTGTCAGAGTCACTTTTTATCTTTAACAGTTCATCCTGACTCCATCCACCCGCAGCAGAAAAGAAAAGTACCACTGTGACATTACAAGTGAGTTGGTGAGATAAAGCTATTTTAGGATGCTGGAATAACATTTCAGTCGAAGATCAGCGCTGCTCTCCTCTAAATTGGCCTGTAAGCACACTACAAAATGAACCTAAAGAAGTAACAATCTGTTAAATTTTGCAACCTTGCACTTTCAGCCCCAAACAACCGAGGAGAACAAGGGAGCTGCACAGAAATCATTCAACATTATTAAACAGCGCAGTCTTTCGACCTTAATGTTTTTGTAGTGGCTGTTAGAAGCAGACATGAAGAGGAAAATATTTTTGTACCACATCCAACCGTAATTGGTGCATCCAGCTCACCCTGCTAAGAGCATTTATTGCTATGTTTCGATTTAGGACTTTCCATGTGCTGAGATTTCCCGTGACCATACACTACACACTATAGATTACACTAAATGAGGTTAATGCATGTCTCAGCAAGTGGACATGGCTGTTC
>JBCAUF010000061.1:6765207-6777964 GCA_038406115.1 Haemulon aurolineatum | reverse complement strand
ATTTATAGCAACTATGTTCACATTTAATTGTGGTGCATGATTGCCACTTCATTTTTATGGGGCACTTCATACGCTACATAAAATGCATCTCGTATGAAACACATTTAAAATAATAAATGAATAAGCGTCTAAACTGGTTGTGGTATTTAAGGTTGGAAGAATCAAAATGTAAAAGAGATAGGATGGTTAGGCAAAGGTGCTAATATGATGTGTCCTCTTTCGTTTTTGTTGTTCTTTTGGAGGGGGGTAATCTATTTGAAAGAGAATTGTTACAAGCAAGAGAAAAACAAAAGTTTAATTAATTTCTTTGTGTCATAACTAAAACATTGTACTCTTACTCGAAACCTGTTTGCCACCTCTCGACCTTTAGTATTAACCTGTTTGTCAGGAATCTGTGCAACAACAGCGCTCTGCAAGCCACTTGTAGGACTTATGTTGCGTATAATCTGACAGTGTAGATATAAGCCATCCATCAGCAGCCCAGGCCTCTGAGCAGTCATGCCCAGCACTGCTGAATGGAGCCCCGCAAGCTGCAGCAGATGAGCAGAATGCAAACTGTTGCTAGGTCGAAGTCAGCTCTGTATCGGCAGGAAAAACTTCACTCCCTTGAGAGTTCTGGCCTGCATGTGTAATACAAGCCATTAATATTTTACACGTCTTCTTTTCTTTTCTTTTCTTTCTTTCTCTTTGTTTCACAGAGAGAGGGAAAATCCAACTTTTTTCTCCCCAGCTTATGTTGACAGCAAGAAGGAGATGCTTGCTGTCAAGCTGATATTGGTCCACTACCTGAGCTTGAAATATAGTGATGTTAAAAGCTATTGATTTTACAGCATCATGCCCGACTTATTTTACCCAGGAGGTAGAATATGAGGTCAAGACATACTGCTGACGTTATTTGTTTTTCTTTTCTTTTCTTTTTTCTTTTTATCTTGGGGGACTTTGCGGTGTGTGAAAAGTGTGAAAGTCATTGCTAAAAAATTCCAAACAAACTTTGTCTACATTTCTGTCCGCCAAAAACAGGAAAAATGTAAACACCAGCAAATTCAATCCGCTGTAAAGTAAATCTCTCCCTCATCTCTTCCTCGTGGCCATCAATTCATTTTACAAGTGCCTGTAGGTGTACATCATGCTTTGGGAGAAATGTGCCAAGCTCCTTCAGCAGTTTTCTTTTTCAATACAAATCACAATAATTAAAATTAGATCGAATCACTCCCTACTTCTCAACACTTCGGCACTTGTTGTGGGACTTACAGCTATGTCCTGATCGAAAACGGAGCAGGGGATTAATGATTTCCTGCCGCCATTAATCTTTATCAAGCTGTGGCAGGCTTCTCAGTTGTCCCTAGATAGTAGTAAATTGTAAACAGGAGAGCAAAGAAGAGAGTCCTTTAGGTCCATTCACACCTCTGCGCTACGGTGCAGAGTGGATTAAATCACTGAAGTGTGAACTGTGCATTGAAGTGGTAAGGGGCCTACTGGAATATACTGGCTAAACTGGCAAGATTACTTGAACTATTTCAGTTGGACCAACAATAGAATGACTCCTTTTTAGTCTATTAGTATAATGAAGTATATCATGCAAAGCGGTGTGACAACAATTTTAGAGAAGGGAAACAATAGGCTGAGGTCGTGGTTGAAGTGCTGACATTTTGCTACAGACATTTACGTCCCCTCAGGGTGAAACAGGATGAATAATGAAAAATAAAAGAATCTAAAATGTTAAAATGATCACTATGAGAATTTCACCATGTTGACTTCAGCATTTAGTCGCACTGCCACTTGAGACTTTTTATACAGAGCCCAGAATTAATGGAATAAACAAAACATTACAATTACTTTGCTCAAACTTGAATCGACATAATTCTAATAATTGAAGATTCACATTACGATCTTGTTTCCAGTGGGATATCTACACCTGCAGTGAGCTCAGCAGCAGCTGCTGTATGAACGTTCTTGATTAATTCATAAAAAAATGATCTAACAACATGGAGGAAAACTCCAGCTGTGCACAACGGCTGATAGCTATTTTACCTTGTAGTCTTTTATTCAGCTAATTAATTATTGATGAGACGTGTTTCAGGTTGATGCTCTACGCTAACACGAGGATCCCACTATTCAGTAAAATACAAACCTACCTGACACTGATTTACAAAAGGAAAAGAAGAAAAGATCAAGAAATTTCTGAATTTTTGTAAATATTACCCTCAACGTTTGATGTGGGGTATTGACACGTGGTTTGACTTGCAGACCTGAGCTTTCCTGTGCAGAACAGCTCATGTCACAGGTGTAATTTGTTTTAAGTGATTTTTTTTTTTCTTTTAGGAAGCAGTCTGATCACCATGTTTGCAAAAATAGCATGATGTTGTGGATACAGCCTGACTGTCTGCACCCAATTCATAGTATGCCTTTTAATAATGTAGACTAAAGTTCCAAACCAAGCTGTGATATTGTATCGTAAAATGTTTCGTAGTACAGGAAGATGGAAAACGTCTGCTCCCCACCCAAAACACTATATCTACAGATATGTACTGCAAGTTGTAGAAGCAAAGCATGACGTAGTCCGCATGAGGTTTAGGGAAATTGCATAACACTTGAATAATTCATTGCCCCAAACAAAACATTTATTGAATGTGATCTTGATTGGAGTCTCGTCCTCTCCATTAGAGGGTTCATGTAAAATTCAAAAAGGCATTACAGCTGTCCTTCAAAGGAGAAATTACCTTGAGGAATACTGAAAAGGGAAAGGTTGTGATTAGTTTGTCTATACAAGAACTCACCGACCCCAAATTTCGACCCATGTCGGGCCCATCATCACGTCTGAGTGGACCGAAATTCCCTGTGGTAGGTTTCCAGCACCTTCTTGAATCCAGGTTTTAAATAATTCAGGCTTTTCTTAAGGCAAAAGTAGCTTCTACTTAGTACAACCAAGATGAACCTAATGAAGTGCAGTTCATTGCAGTACATTAACAATGAGCTACTGTATGGTAAAACGTGAATTTCTTATTGGATAGATATTAATATATGTCTCTGAAATGAGTGGCCATTCAGAAGATTATCATCAGTTGCTGTAACGCAGGGGCTCAGGGGGTAATGCAGACCAAGGCTTACCTGAGCAGTGCTGGTTCCTGAGTATACAATATTTGGAGGCTGAAGGAGTGGAGCACAAGGGAATGCGAGAAAAAACAACATCTACAGTAAATCTTCCCTGAGCAAATAAATATTGAGAAAAGTTTTCGCATAATACATCACAGCCCTCGCAACATATTGAATTAATGATACCTTGCCCAAAGCAGGGGACGTTCAGAGAGTTCTGTTATCAACAATGCTTGGACCACCTCGACTTTGGTTTACAACATGCACATCTTTTCATCTAATTTGGTTGTCTTATCCTGGAGGCAGCACAGTAAAAGAAGGTACCCTGCTCATTATAATTAAAAAACAGAATGACAGATAAAACTGGGGTTATCAATGATACACGACTTATCATTCTGGGGGAAGTGCTCAGTAAAGAAAACAAGCCCACATTGTAACGAACTCTTACAGAAATTTAAACCTCTAATTCACCACAGTCTCTGCCTGCCAGTGCCTACCTCAGTACATCTATCTGAAAGGTCAAGGAAGGTTCAACGTTTCCCCACATGCTAAAACGTGTTCTTTTCATTAGCACTTAGGCCATTAAATCACTGTGCCCTTTGGTTCCAACTGCACATACAAGGTGATACAATGCCGTCTTCAATCTCCACTGTCACCAATATTCCTCTCGTGAAATCTTATTTCTCTAAGACTCCAAGCTGGTCACAGCTGCACCAAAGTATGAGAGCTGAGCATCAGACTGAACAGAAATATTCCCTGTGTTTAACATTTAGCCATTCACCGTCTCACCCGGTTTTATGCTAACCTAAACAGCTAAGAGGTGCTTTGTTTGGCCATCAATACAAGAGTGAGTCACCAGAATAGCCTCCAGTGGGACAATAGTCTGGTACCATCAGCCGGAGGCAGAGCTCAATTATGGCAGGCTTTGTGTGAGTCCTATTCCTTGAGTCCTTGCATTGTATTTCTTCAGTACATAGAAAAATTAATGATAAGCCCATCTTTTTGGACATCCGTGTCGCTAATTTGTGCCTAGGGGTGTACAGGGTGATAACACCAGAGCACAATGGGACACGAGAGAGCACATATTTGGCTCATCTGTGTAATTGTCACACTTGGTAATGGAAGTTCTCAGTCATTGTGCCTCTTTACTTACTTTGATGGGATTTTCTTTTCCCTCCTTTATCTCCTCTGTCCTTTATCTTATATGGAAACTGATGATGTGATAGACAGCTCAATTTTCTTGAGTAATCATATTATCATAGGAGTTAATCAGTGGCAGCAGGGTGCATGTGTAAGGCTATTAGGCTGGTTTAGGTTTATTGGATAGGATTCAGCCTCTTGGTAATGACTTCAGCAACTGACGTGATGGAGCTCGGAAATTGGGACCAGTTCATAAATGCACTCAAAATGCGACAGACAAAAATACCTGAAAACATGTATCTACATAGAGTATATGAAACTGTAGAGAGTATATGAAATTGTAGCCATTGGAATGGATTGTATAGGATATCTTCAGGTGTGAAAAGTGAAAACCTGCATAGAATTATCATCTGAATCTGTAAGTCCCTGCGATTTTTTGAGAGAAAAACTCAATTTAGCTGGGTGGAAAATATGGCGGTGCATTTAGTAGTTAAAGAGGTTCAGTGCAGTGCTCAAAGGAACCATAGCCATATCCAGGTGGTGAACTGGCACCTATCCAGCAAACAGTCCACACTCATTAATAACTGGTCCTTACTGCTGGATTTGAATCCCTGAACCAAGTCTGTACAGACTCTTTTTAAATGAATGATTTCTTTTACTTTTTACTACATTCATCTGGCAGCTATAGCTGCTATTTTGATGGTTAACTGCAGAACATATCATCATGTAAAATACACACCCACCAATACATGAAGTTGAAATTAGCTGCACCTAAACCAGCTACTATGGAAGTTTTATTCAAAATCTTGTCACGAAGTTCTTCACAGAAAGAAATTATATTTCCAGACTTAGGAAGAATAAAAACATCATAAAATAGAAATAAGCTAAAATAGAAGCAAACAAAGTAAAGGCAAATCCAGACAGGCTGGTCCTGAGCAGCTATATTCCCCTGCCTGCCCCCTTGTTGGATTTGTTCACTTGTTTGTTGTTGATCTTCTCCTGGTTTGGCCCCTTGCCTGCCACGAACTAAGTTA
Organism: Haemulon aurolineatum; assembly: GCA_038406115.1. NCBI lineage: Eukaryota > Metazoa > Chordata > Actinopteri > Lutjaniformes > Haemulidae > Haemulon > Haemulon aurolineatum. Next base: position 6,772,697 of record JBCAUF010000061.1, on the reverse strand, counting down.
AGCTGAACTTATTTGTTTCATGCGTTGCTTCTGTGCCTGGCTTTTGGGTTCTGGTCTGCCATTCATCCAGAGATTTGCAGGCCATGAAATCAAAACAATGAGTCAAAACATGGTATGAATCTCTGTTGAGCTCTGTTGGGAAATGAACTGAACTGAGATGGGAGATAATACTCTGAGGGTTTATCACTGAGAGACACCTTTACATTACACATACTGTTGTCATTTCATCCATTGTTAATATTGGAATAAGCTGCTGTAAGGACATTTTTCTAACAATAACTTCATTCATTTTACAGGCACTTTCAGAGGTGCTTAACCTAATTAAGAATCTGAATGTAAGGCATTTACTTGTCACAGAATAATTTTTACACAGTGACATTGCTAGTTTTACTTACAGCAGTGTCTAAATGATTCTTCACTGCTTGATATGTGTCCTTGTTTGTGGTACAGTCTTATACAGTATCACTTGTTTCTGAGGCCAGTACTGCAGACATTAAATATCTCTAGACATTCGCATAACGTTCATCTAAGTCACCATTGCACCACATTTTCAGATCCCCCCCCCGCCCCCCCCCCGTAATAAGAATAACCTTGTGAGACAGTGAGATCTGCATAGACAAACAGCCAGCACCAGCTGTATTTCTCATGCATGCAGACTAAAGCTGTCCTCTCCTCAAATCTCACACATGGAAAAATTTGATAATGAGGAACTATTTCCTATTCATGCTGCCATATACTGTATGTAGGTCTGCCCGTATTCAATATTTTAGAGATCACATCTCTACAAGTTCCCATTTATCATCAGGTACAGTATGTATCTTTTTTCTGCTGAGCTGACTAGTTGACAAGCACAGGATACGAGCCTCGTAAAGAAAGCATCAATCATGCAAATCCTCTCTGGGGACCGGCCTGTCTCTTACCACACACTGCTCACTCGCCATAATCAATAACCCACCAATGAGCAGCACATCCAGAGACAGCAATCTGACTGCTTTTTTTTATATGAGTGTGTTATGGCAGCATCATGCTGACATTCTCTCTCGCATCAGCATCCATTTTTAATCATGGTATCTGGCCTCACTGCTGCTCGTCAAGTGCCTCAGCCTCCTGTCAGAGTTTGGGCTTGCAGAGAGGGATAAGAGCTCTTACTGCTGATATGTGGAAATAGATGTGCTGGTACAACTGCCTACCTCTTCTGGACCATCTGTGGAGTGGCAGTGCTGGGTGACTATTACATAAGGCATTCACAACAGGCCCTCTCTTTCCCACGTGCTAACAAGTCCTTCAGATAATTTGAATTTCTGTCTCAAATTGTCTTTAACACCTTTTTATTATTCATTATCTAGGTCTTCCGATTGAAACTGCCATTTTCCTTTTTTGTTGATGTTGCTTTTTTGCATTTTGTTCTTTTACAAAGAGTTGCTTTTGCTGCTATACAGTAGACCTCCTGCAAAAAGGTATTTTTGCAGTTTTTTGTCGTTACGGCAGTTCCTATACTGTAAATATGAAATGTAACAATCACCCTGCAATGTTAGTTTTCTGATGCAATTCACAGTTTTGTATTGTTGTATTTTTTGTGGTCTACGACACACTGAAGACGGAAAAATGCCTTATGGAAGGAAAATGGGAATTTAAAGCTCATTTGAGATTTGCAGTCACTGTAATGCAAATGACTATTTATATATAAATTTATCCAAACCAGCAAAATGCTAAATGCTCCACTACTGTATGTTCACCAACTGCGCCTTGACTTGGTCTGAGTTTTTTTAAGTTCCTTCTCTGAAAACAGGTGCTTTGTGCGGCTGGAAAATATGAGAGCGGTGGGAGTGAACCAAATTACTTAAGTTTGACGACAGAACACTAAAAAACTGCACTGAACTCACTATAAAGCTCCATGCAGTTGAGGGGTTTGCTCAGGTGAGATTTGTAAGATCATTACCACAGTTAACTACCTTTACATACAAAAATCAATGTGATCCATTGTTAATATGAAAAAATTGCTTACTGCTGCAAATTATTTTCTGTCTTACTTCTTCTTTACTTTTGATGGAGGCTAGCTGATTTCCTTCCTTTCTGCTCAGCGTGACTCGGCACGTGAAACAGATTCTAATTCAACTCTTAGCAAACAGGCACATTCCCCAAGACTATTCCTTTAAGTATTTTCAGTGCTACTGTATGTCTGTCAGTTGCTCACTTTAAAGCTAATATAGTGCAAGTCATAACTTGAGTCCCATATGGCCTTCATCATTTATCTCCGAGGTGATTCCTAATTATTTCGGTGCTAAGTAGAACAAAGTGAGTCATTGCACGGCAATCATTAAGTTGAATGTCAATTAGTTGTTTGTGTGTGTTTGTGTGTGTTCCTACATCCATAAAGGTTTACACTTGAAGTGATCTCTCCATCTTGCAATGTCTGTTGCCAACTGTTAAACATGGCGGTGGATCTGTAATGATGTGGGGAGCCATCTAGTGAGTCATTATGTCTGATAATTACACTGCATACTTGTATATCAGCCAAAGAATATGAGGCCATTTTATGCAACCAGTAGCACCCCAGGGTGCAAACACTGCTCCCTCATGATGGTCCCATCTTTCAGACGATAATGCTCCCATACAAACCGAGGAAATGGTTTCCTGCAGCACCACAGTGATGGCTCTGGAGGGCTTTCTTCATGATGAAAGGTCCAGTATCATCTACGTGCAGCTCAGGATGTTGCGTGACAGCTGCACCAGCCAGAGTGAGGCTCTTCTGTAGAAACTGCCTCTGCTCAATTGTTATTAGATATCTATAGTTTCATTCAGTTCAAAGTCAAAATGATCGCAAGTTAAAATAGTTGATAGGTCTTGACTCTCAGTTGTGTCTTTAAGCCCAGAGTAAAGACAAGTTTGCAGAAAAATTAGGCTACAACAATTTTGATTTATAAACTAGTAATGCACTCCAATGTCCTATCCAGACTATTAGCCCATAAATTAAAAATATAGCTTAACACATTACTCATTTTGCTCGTACATTAAGGATACAACTGTAGGGAACTTAAAAGAGAGCTAAGAAAGTGAAATATGCATGTAATCAATAGCAGCATATGAATCAACAGATACTTAGGGCTTGTTTTAAATGATTTAGCCTGGAGCTGGTTCACTCTGACAGTTTTCCAACGAGTCCACTGGGAGAGGAGATAGTCACAAAGCACAGAGTTTAATTAAAAAGAATGTCTTTCAAGCATATGCGCCAGCCAATGCAGCGGGAGCAAGAGATGACAGTGGGCGTCATGGAAACAGCTGATGGATGGAGACAGACAACACGATGAAGACGATGACCTGTCAAGCTGCCCTGGTGTGTATGCACTTACTCTACCTCTCTGCTCATATAGAAATGTCAAACAGGACAACAGCAACAATTATGTGCAGCCGGCGGGCAAACACTGGTACCATCTTTTAAAAATTCATTATGTTCTTTCGCATTGAAGCCTCATTGACCCCTGGCTTCGCAAAAAACAGCCAGCTGTGTCATCAAAGCTTCAAGAAAGGGCCACATTGTCGATGCTCTTTCTCGCTCCTTGGAAGCAACAGTGCCTGCCCACGTCTGTGTGTAAAAGAGGCATTTGTGATCCATCTATTCACAAGATTAGATATACGAGGCTTCCATCCCCTAAAAAAATTAGCACTCATCTCCAAAACTAATGAAAACCTGAAGCTCCTCAATCCCTGCAATGGCAATTTGCATAATAATTACAACATAGCAAAGAGAGTGGGGGAGGACAGCCAAACAAACCCCTGCCAGCTGAATTAGTATAATTCAGCGTACAGTAAAAATAGTTGTCGCTTTGTACTAATAAAGTCAGGCCTCCATATTTTGTCTTGCTACTTGATTAATATAGGTGTCCACAAGTGTCTGGAGTGATGTCCATGTCACGATGAAGTTTAAAAATGCATATTAACGTCTAGGTACTCAAGGGGCAGGCTTTAAAAGAATGGTCAAAGTCAACAAAACAAAGCTAGAGAGATGAGTGAACGATATAAAAACAACATGTAAATTTAGTGTGATTTGTTGTTTTGTGCGGCACTCTTCACCGGGTCATGTAGATGTCTTGTCAAGTCCACATACTGCGAGCTGAGGTACAACAACTGCTGACAACAGAGAAGAAAAGCAAACTTAAACATCAACAGTAAATGACAGATGCTGTCGGTCCTAAAGAATCAGAGAGTGATGGCTTCTTTCTGGGCTTCCCGTCACAGATGTTGACACGTCATTGTTATAGAGGCAGAGGGTACAATTCAACCGCCAGAGACTGAGAGGACCAAGATTTAGTTTTGTAAGGAGTCACTGTTATACGACCAGAAAACCCCAACTCATTGTTCACATCGGTCACAATTCACAATACAGTCTATCCACTTTGAAAAAGTGCAACAAATATGACACAACATGCTCATATCAGGCTGTTTTCTGGCATTTGTTGAAAAGGCATTTTGAGTAAAAATCATGAACAGAAGCCAAACCAGAGGCGGCAGGATGAGGGAAAGTAGATTATCCAAAGACATAAATCATGATACAGTAGAGAATCCAAATTAATGGTCAGCTTACAAATAAAATGTACGATCAGTGTCAGTTCATAGGGATTCTTCCTTGCGTTGGTCTGCCATGAATGACATGAGCCCAACCTTTCTCACAGTAAGCAGTCAACTGGCATTAACTTTAAGCTACAGATGACACCAGATGGTTTCACATTAATTGGTGATGAACATCACCTATTTAACTGCACAGCAGGACAGACAGACACTCCAGCTGCATTTTCCGTTGGGTGCTGTGTTGGCAGCGCCGCCTCTATCATCCCTGTTGGACTTAATGTTCCAGCTCCAATGACACCTTTGGTTTCACACAGTCTCACCTCTTATCTCCCACTAAAAACAATCCTGTCAATCATCAAAGTGATGAGTGGCTGGGTGCTCGGTAACCACAGCCACATAAAAGTCCCCTATCATTCCTCCCAGTCTAGATTTCAGCTGCTTTCTCTTTTGTAGCAGATTCGAGCAAAGATGCCAAATGTTGTTAGATATTTAGTCCGTCTACCCATGGATATTCAAATGGTAGTTGTAGAGGATTTGTCTAAATTTGATCCATGACTCATCTGGTTTTATTCTTAGAGGAGAGTATATAATACTTTGGCTTTTTTCTAAATCCTGCTTTTCAAAAGATTATTACTTTTTTAACGTCATAGTGGCCACGAAGATTTCATATGGTTGTGGAAAGACAAGGATATTTCCCTCCAAACATATAATATATAATATACCATATATTACAGCGCAGTTAAAATGAGTAGAAAGTCAAAGCTAGTTTGTAGTTCTCAGCCCAGTGCTAGGAAAAAGTGTAAATTTACATTTCTGCAAACCACCAACATGTGCTGGCGTGTTATGTTTTGCACGTGGCATATCACATTTCTTTTGTATGTGAACAGAAATGTGGACTTTCATAGCAGAGTTCCCGGAGTGGATATCTTTATGGAGACAGTGGGACCTTTCCAGGTGTGTTTGTATTGGCGAAACCAGGTATCTAAAGCCAAAACATTCTGTTTTCCTAACTCTGACCAAGTGGTTTCTGTGCCCCAAATGTACAAAAACGTAACACATGCCACTTTACATGCGGTTTAGCGGAAACTGGCTGCACACTACTGTACCTGCCCAACATCAAACCACAGACGAACAAAGATGGTTAACAAAATGAAGTTGGTGAACAGAGCTAAAATGAGAGTCAAAATGATCATTCCTGGATGGTAGTGCACCATGTTCCACTGCGCTCAGTCATCAATAAATAAATAAATAAATAAATAAATAAACAATAATAATGACGTCAATTTTCTTAATTGTTACTTTATGTAAATGTGCCTTTAAAGCAACATACAGTGTTTGTTGCCTGAGCTTCTGGTCCAGTTGTTTACAGGTTAGCTTGTGTCTCTCAAAGATAATATTTCAATAGCTGTATCTTGAAAATACAACAGCTTGAATTAGATAATAAAATTCAGACACTGGGGCTTTACCAATATAAACAGAGAGTTGAGCACAGGTCATGCTTTCTGAATAGCTGCAGTATGTAAAAGTGATGAAATAGTGCTGTAATATTCCCTGCTGCAGCAGCTACTTTTTCATTAACTATACATTACTGTTTCCCACTCAGTAGGACAAATATTTCAAAGGAAGGAATAATGGAGAGATGCCCATTCAGCTGCAAGTTTATTAGGCACCCCTATAGACAAAGGCAGTCTAATACAACTCGGCAATAAATCCCACCTTCATTCAAGCTTGTAATGTTGGATCTATCTTGGGGACAGTCCTTAGTAGATTTCCAAATCTGCACTTTACATAACTTTGTCTGCCACTTTCACAACTAATGGTCACAGCTCTGTCTTAAACGGAGGAAGAAGACAGTAAACAATGATTTTACTGAGTCTTGACAAGGCAACAGGCTTCTACAGTTGGCAGTCCAGCCTGTTCCTCTTGTTAATTCAAAGATGCCTCAAGCAATTTGTAAATCTGGCTGCTGATATGTTACTTACAGAGCACTGGGAGTTTGTGTTCATCTGCCTGCCTGCTTCTCTGTTGCATAAGCCAAAAAAAAAAAAAAAATTAAATAAGAAAACAAAAAGTGTAACAGTAATACAATGCAGCTCTCTAACTCCAGCTTGTAACAGTCTTGCAAAGGGAAAATACCAGTGAAAACCAGACTTCCCCACCAACTTGATTCATTTTGCCGCCTTGGAGCTGTCACAGAAGTGTCTCAGTCTCACTAGACTTCAAATTGCTTGGTGGGAAGGAGAGGGATGTGATATAGCTGCAGAGGCTTATCAGCTATGGGGTAGAGCAGAAGTGCACAAGAATTATGCTGTAACACAAACATAAAACCCATGACGTAACGCTTCCCAGAGAGAGAGACTGACGTGTGTATGTTTTTGTGCTGCTGATTTGAGTCATGAAGTTTATTGATTGATGTTGTCGAGTTGATATGAGTTTATCTTAAGTACATTTGATGATACGTGTTTGCCATTGTGCTGCAGTTGTTTGGCTGCTAGTTCTTCTTCCAGAGAGGAGAAACTCTGTTTCACAGGGGCCTCAGGATTCTGCTTCCGGCAACTAGAAAATCAAAGAGCTGGGAAACATGCATTTTTCAAGGGAGAAAAAAACTGTTCAGAGAAGGACTGCCTTCAAAAGGTATCACACTGTAGATGTTGAATATGTACACTGGCTTCTTATTCACTGTAGTTCTCTCTGCATCTTTCCAAGCATGGGCTTTCTTTATTAAGAATTCGTTACTGTAGGTGTTTACGCTCTGCTGGTCTGTATTTTTCCAATAAGAATGAATCAGTGACTCAACTGACTCCACAGGTCCTGTCAACTATCTGGAGCATTTTGGCATCAAGGCCCACAAATGAACTGTTTTGGCTTACTCTCATCAGTCTTGTTTTCAGCAGCAGCAGCAGCAGCAGCAGCAGCAGCAGCAG
>JBCAUF010000061.1:6740300-6757624 GCA_038406115.1 Haemulon aurolineatum | reverse complement strand
TGCTGTAATTGTAAATGCACTCTCTTCAATGACAGCAGCATGGTACCTGTATTGATGATGTTAGGCCATGGCCTCTGGTAACTCCGGTGAAGGTATCTTAAATGAATAGTGAGTTTAATTTAGAAGAGTCATTTGTTTGAGCGATAAACAGGAAAATTTAGAGTTGCTAGGGAGATAAGTGACTGTACCATTTAACACTTAAACGCGTTAGGTGTGCTGACGTGAGCAAGCTATCAGCATTACATTTAATCATTATGGATAGGCTACGTGACTTTAAAAAAACAACAGAAAAACAACATAAAATGCATGCACACCCCAAAATCTAAAGGGTGCTGGACAAAAGATACATCAAGTAGAAAAAAAAAGTACTGTAAAGTGCGCACACCAGCAGCAGCTCCAGGCAATCATTTATTTAAAATCAATGTCAATATCAATATCAATAGATAATAAATTCTTGACTTGGAGCTGCTGCTGGTGTGCGCACTTTACTTTTTTTCTAAAAAAAACCCAAAAAACAAAACGTGCTTGTGTTTTGTTTTAGGTATTCAAGAATATTTTACTGATCGCCTGGCCTCCGTACGGTCTTAAACATGGACAGTTTGTGGTTAATTGTGCAGTGATGAGGTGATAATGATAAAGAAATCCCCACTGACACTGTTTTTGTTGCAGAAAAACTTTAATTCACAGAAGCCCGGCATCAAACAAGCATCGCGACTGCTTGGAGAGCATTCAAAGCCAATGCAGATCTCTAACTGGCTGCTTTAACTCCTGGTTTGTATAGAGGAGTTAAATCTCTCATAAAACACACCACATTTGGTTTAGACAAGAGCAACTGTACTGTCCAAAAAAGACGACCCTACTGTACATCCGAAGGGCCCTTTGACTACCGTTTTCCTTTTCTTGACCTGTGGCTCCTGGCCAAATTTACCCCAGGGGTCCATAACACACAGCTGGTAGACAGCATGGAGCCATTAGGGAAAAAACACCATACAAGACATCAGACCTTCTAACATACAGAACATCAGATACCTCAAGTCCTTTTGAAGTAGCCTATGGGGCTGTGTATTTTACTTTTTTTTTTTTTACAAAGTTGGAGTTTTCTGCCGAGGACGGCACATGTCCTCCAGTACTTCACAGCGCTTGCATTCAAATGCCCGCTTTGCGCACAGAGCCCATGGGTGCCTGACAGGGAGCTGTCACTGCAGTAATGGCAGCTGCTTGACTTCCGGTTATTTTTCCGAATTCATACATACCTTATGACAGAAAAGTGATTCAACATTTCATGAGACCTTGGACTTTTTTGGGATAAATTGGCATTTTGATTGCTAGCACAGCAATTTAGTTTTTAGAGTGGCTAAAAGGATGGCTACAGTACCCACTGTTTCCCATTCCATTAAATTTCCATTCAGGTTTTTATAAGTAAAACTATCTATTACCTGAAGGTGAATATGCCATTTAATCCAACTGTTATAGTTGGAATAGCTCTGATGAAACACTTAATTCTTGGGGCATGTCTGTCATCTAAGCCCATCACTTGCTAAATTTTAATCGAGGAAACTCAACTTGAATCATGTAAGTTGGTGTTTAATGCATTTGTAAGCCAGTTTCGCTCTGTGAGTGTTTAAAATGGTGATAATGTGAATAATGTCAGGAGACACACAGGAGATTTAGAGAAGACTCAGTGGATGACTCAGTGCACTAAAATGCATCTTGTCTCAAATGATTCCTGTCCCCTGTACTTAATATTTTTTACCCATGTCATCTCTTAAACATTTACAGCATTCATTTATGTTTACAGTCCCCCAGTGATAACACCAACCACTGACTGAACCACAGTTACCGCAGCTGCCCATATAGTCATATAGACTAAGACCTAAGGACCAAATCAACAAGAAGCTACTTACACACAGAGGACGAGTGGTTCACTGAATAATTCAGCTCAATCAGGCCAGTTTAAACATTAATGGGTGAGTGGGAGTTCCTCTCGGTACCTCCCTGGGGACATACAGTAGTTGAGGAGACACTCTAATTGCTAACTCTTGTCCAGTAGAAGTCTTTAATTAAAGTGAGTAGAGAGTGCTGCTGGAGCTTCCTTGGAGCTCAGTTTGTCGACCTTTAGAGAGTGGCAGAGGGTGACAAAGTGGTCCCCCTATGGCCTACACACTCTCTCAGCCCTGTTAAAATTACATGGCAGGATACTGCCCTTGACTACATTAGGGCATATTAAGTGAGTCAGTACTAATGTTTCAGTCAGTTCATGATGCATTATTATGGCATGTGCGACAGTTGGTGAAAGGCAAATCCTGAGGTTATGTCTACAATAAGCTTTGCTTTCCCTCATTCCTTTATGGCAGTATATCTTTTCAAGACTTGATTGACTATAGAGAAATAGATCTGTCTTCATACATACTTCTATTGAAAAAACTATATGAATAATGCGGAGCATTTTTATTCATGTTATTTTTATTTAATGTGTTCATTAAAATGGTTATGACAAAGAAAAAGTACATTATATCTTAACTGTGACTGACTTAATAGGAATAAGTAAATAAAGCCCTTAGAGATAACAGTACCTCTCCCTATTAAAGCCATGATGCAGTGATGTTCACAGTTCTCTGTTGTGTAACGTATAGCATGGGTGTTGTAGGGGTGGGCGATACCACAAAATGTGTCTGATCAGATACCAAGTAATACCACAGCCAGAATCATCAACAGCTATACAATTAGAGCTGTTTTCTGTTATTAAAAGTGGCTCATGTACTGTGAGCCATGTTGTTGATGTTTAAGAAAATGTTTGTGAGAGCTCACAGAGGAACATGACATCATGCATTTCTACATTTGACATAGTGTCTTGGTGTGGTAGAAAAGACTAGTAAGTAACACAGGCCCAGCTGCAGTTGAAACAGCTCAGCGCCTGTCCTCAGTGTGGATTGAAAGGCAGATGCATCATTGGGTGGATGTTTAAACGAGGTTACAACTTTTAAAAACCCATTAGCAGAACATATCACAACTCGTAAATTAGACAGCATTTTAAGGAAGACAAATGACATGGCAATTTTTACTGTGGAAAGAAAAAATCCCATCTGGTAATGGCAAAAATCAATATATCATCCATTATCGTGTGTAGAGCTGAAACAGCATCAGTATTTTCAGGATATAATTAAATAGAGGTAAGATTTGTAGAGGCAAGTATTTATCAAACATTATTACTGCAACAACACATCACAAGAAGTAACTAGTTTGCTAATTAGTGAAAGCTGTGTTGGAGGCGCTGAATAAACTATAAAAGGACCACAGGACTATCAGGAAATAATTACTGGGAAGAGATGGAAGCATGCAACTCTGTCCTGTCATGCTGTTCTTAGTTAGATTTTATGCAGAATTGTGTGAGATAAGCCAAATGTTTTATGGGGCTTTCACTTATTACATTATCATAGTCCTATTACCAAATCAAGCTAGCATCTAGATTCCAGATAGTCCAGTTCCAGTTAATTAATTAATTATTAACTATCCAACTGACATGCATTTGCTTTGGAGGTATCAATAATCTGACATTCTACAATGCAGTCAAGGGCGTTAGAAGTAGGGGGTCCAGGGAGTCACTCTATCCCCACAAAAGCCTTTATGTTGCAACACTTGCAGTAAAAATAAATTTTAACCACTTGCCGTCCCTCCAAGACATAGGGTAACCCCTATGGAAGAACTGGAAAAATATTGATCTTTTAATACGATAAAAGACTGAATATTGTTGTTGAGTGTCGTTATTATTCCCTTGTTGAGGCTGAATTAAGTAACATGAAGACATGTACAGTTTGAGCAAAACACAACAATTTCTCAGTTGTTGGGCTCCAAGAACCAACACAAAATCTAAATCTGCTTTACTCTAAATCTTTAAAATCCCTTCTCACATCCATTAAAGTGAGCAAATTTATTTTTTATGGCAACGTCCCCACAACAACTGGGAAACATAAATGTGAGCGCAAACAACTTTACATGACTTTCTTCCAGGGCCAGTACAAACCAGCAATTGCTTAAAAACTGAAAGTAAGTGTAAATTTTGCCATTTTTATGTTGCTTTAGTATTTACTTTGTAGCCTCTTGAACTTGGCATTGCCATGTTCTGTGACTAATGCAGCTATATGGATAGTTATATAGAGTATTTAAAATTAAGTTACAGTTAAGAGACACTGACGTTAAACCTCATTTTAAGCCAATTGGCACAGTCGTAGGTTGAGTGTGAGAAAGGTTGTTTTTTTTGTGTAACTTCATAATGCAATGCAAGCTCACTCACTTTTTGGCCCTCCCATTTATGAAAGGAATCCAGTGCGCATGAATGCTGATACATCTACATTGTTGTCATATCATCTCATACTCATAATCGTCGTCATTTCAGGTAACCGACTAACATATATATTCTAAAGTCATGCAGTCCAGCTATAGTATGAGCTAACTATACTATTATTATCTGCTGCATGTCAGCAGCTGGAGTTCACAGCAACAGGATGGCCGCATTTAGCACACAATGGTGTGGTGGTTTATGTAACTGTGTGGACCAACCTGAGTAATCACGCCGTGGAGTCATTAAACCGACAGAAGTGCGATGAAGAGCCCTCACACCAGCCCTTCCCCCTCCTGAAAAACCATTAGCACCACAATCACCACCTCCGCTCCACAGGTCTGCCTACCATCAGATCCTCTACCCACCCACCTGCCCACCCAACCCACACCTCCTTGCACTTTTGACCTCACTGACGTCACTTGTTTCCATGGCAGCACACAATAAATTGCATGCACCCCGAATCTATTGTTGGGGAATTGATTGATCCTCATCATCGTCATCCTCATGATCATCATCACTAGCACCATCAACATCATCCTCCTCTCTTATTCTATATGTGGGCTTAAGAAGACACTCATCTCCTGTTGTTTTTGAGTGGCCACTTTATTATATGGGCTACTCTGAGAGCCTCTCATGAACTGAGAAAGTCATCATTGAAAGCTGATGCTTGGGAGAAGCTTTAGAGCCCTTGATTACGGATTCTTCTCAAGTGATGCGGCAAAGGTCATTGAGAAGGGCTGTGAAGTCCCTAGTTGGTCCAGTGTGTATAAGAGGAATTGGAAGAGTCGTTCAAAAATAAATGATCATTCCAAAATGAGATGTCCACCTACGCTTAAAATACACCAGGGATTGTTTACTTGCTGCTGTATATTAAGTGGGTTGTTTATGATGATAAAATGAGCAAGGTCCAGTGTGTAATTAGCTAGATTCCGGGGGCTTTTGGTGAAAATGGAATATAAATATTTACGACTATGATTTCTTAAGTGTATAGTCATCCAAAAATACTAATTATTGTGTGTTTTGTTACCAGAGAAGGAGGTCTTTTTGTCCACTAATGGAGAAAGTCCTCTTCCATGGAGACCGCCCAGTTTCTACAGCCCAGAATGGACAAACCAAACACTGGCTCCAAAGAGGACCTTTAGCATATTTTTTCAGCCATCGTAGTTTCTGGAAAGGAAGTGTAAGAGGAATTGGTTGCAATCTGCAATTTTACATCTAGAAGCCACCACCTTACTATTGATGTTCATAGTGAAACATGCAGGTCTTTGAAAAAGTAAATTTGACTGGTTATTAGGATAGAGTGAATAGTGAATGGTTAGACTCTCTCAAACTAAATCACTACCTACCGCAAGAATGATGGAGACATATGGTGCATACAGTACAATTAGAGGTATCAGCCTATTTTTTAGTTTTGGAGTTAGCCAGGATATATGTTGTCTGTTGTTCTATGCTAAGCTAATTGCCCCTTGGTGTGTTCATCTTCTCATCTAACTGACAGAAGACAGTGAAAACACTTGTTTCCAGATTTGTTTAACTAGGCTTGTTTTTTTTTTGTTTTTTTGTTTTTTTTTTGCCTCAAATGCATCAATAAATTTCGATTATTCCCTAAATTGAAGCATTTCTACAGAATAGTGGTTTGCTCCACACATCATCCATATAGGAAAAAAAATTATACAATAGAAAACAGTATTCATTATGACCACCTCCAGCTTCGCAGGTCTTTGTTGCCTTATCAAACAATGTCATAAATGTGTCAAGAGGATTGGGGTACAGATTACTCCATTGTTATTTCAGTTCACACAGAGAACAATCAGTTCTCATTGAGGCATGGTTATCAATTTTAAACATAAACCTGAAATAAAATGAGTCACTGGGCATTGTTTGATGAATCGTGCCAGTTTGAGTCTTGGATTAGGGACGCAGTTGAAAATGTCGCCAAAGCATTTCAGCAGAGGGATGGTATTCAGAGTCCTTGTTTTCAGCAAATGCACCATCCATGTGGCCAAAAATACACTAATCTATTAATGAAATACGAAATGGACAGCATCCAAAACAACGACTCGAGTGATGTATTTATGCAGCCATGTAATTTCTGCATTCACTGTCCATTGTCTTTTTTTAGGCAGGATGTTATTAGCATACTCTGCTGTGCGTGTGCGCAGGCGAGCTCTATGCAGGAGACTTGTTTTGTTCATTTATTAATAATTTCAGCATTCAGCTGTGTTTTTCCACTACCTCCCATAACTATGGCAACCAGCCGCAAAGTCTTGAGGAGAGTCTGGGTCTATTATAAAGAAGGGAGAAGTTTAAAAAAAAAAAAAGAACATTTTTAATATTTTCTTACAGCAGATATCCACTTGTGACTTTTGGTTGGCTGTATGAAGGCTGTATCTTCCCAGTCAATGGAGAGCCTCTCATCTCCTTGAAAAAAAGAAAAAAAAAAAAAAAAACTTACAGACAATCTGCCCACAAGCAGACGTCAACCACATCTCACCACCTACCAGCTGCTTGTAATGCAGACACTGTGTGGGGTGCAGCGAGCAGCAGGCTAGCTTGGGAGACTTAATTCACATCTCGACTCGGCTTCCACTCACTATTACAATATATCTCATCTCCTTACGATGTCGGCTTTTCTTCCCTCTCAGTTCATGTGGGCATCCCACATCACCCACTGAGTTCTTCCAAGACTTCATTTGTCTTTTCCAGTGGTAGTAGATGTTTTTCTGGCCCTGGAATGTGAGCTTCGCTTCGACTCCGAGACCTGCAGGTATAATTCCTCCGCGCCTCTTTCATTTGAATCATTGTGCAGCAGAACACACATACCTATCGGCCTGAGGGTCCAGGGGAGTCCTATCAGCCAGAACTTCTATTTGAAGTGACAATTAACATTTTTTGTTGAAAAGTCAATCGCAAACACTTAATGACCACAAAGATATAAAAATGGAGACGCACAGTGACGACAAAGAGATGCAGAATGACTAGAAAGAGACCCCAGAACACAAAAACATGACTATAAAGAGATGCAAAAAAAGAAAACAAAACATGAAGGGAGATGCAAAGAGATGGAAAATGGCCACAAGATGATCACAAAGAGAGACGCAAGAGATGTGAAGTCATGCAACGCAACTGCAAAGAAAGACACACAGAAAAGAGATGCGTAACAGCTACAAAACAATATATTTTGTGTCTCTTTCAGTCCTGATGTCTTGCTTCTATGGAGCAGAGGGGAGGGGCTGGGAGTCTTTTGCGTCGTGTCATAATCCATCCGAGCTTTGAGGGGCCTCGTAACATTCAGGCAGTGATGCACATCAGAGATCCCACAGGTAGCAGGGGGTCCACTTGTCGAAAAGATGAGCTCCTGGGGGAGTTTGTCTGTCGACATTTGCACCCCTATTTCATTCCACACGAACACCCTTGGAGGGCGAACACAGGGAGGTTCGCCATAGGTTCAGAATTTATACCTGAAGAACACCCCCGCCACACACACACACACACGCACACACTCCGTGGTTACCATTTGTGTGTGTGTTCATCTTGTCAGGTCTATGACATTTCACCTGCAGGGTTGAAAGTGACAGCTCTGAAAGTCAACAAGTGCATGCACCGCAGATTTTAGAATTTAATGTTTGGTTGCGAACAAGAACAATGGCCGCCGAAGAGACGTAAAAATATGCTGTGCTGAAATTATACATTGTACTCAAAGGTCAGAGAGGAGTGGGTGGCATATGCAGTGATGCAGGTTAGTGCAGCGTTGTATGACTCAGATATAACTATTGTTTTTGTCTAACTTTGGTTTAATTCACCCTCCACCTGCCTCATCAATATTTATTTTATGCTAAATATTTTACTATTTCTTTTCCAACAAATCTCTCTTTTTTAAGCGGAATTTTTGCTGCAACAGCGCAACAAATGCTCAAATCCTTATCTTCTGCCCACGAGTCTGGCACTGTCTCATGAAAACAGTTTGCCCATTAGTCTTAGGTATTAAAAAGGCAGGATGCCTTTTTTTTCCCTACCTCAGATCTGAAGCCACTTGTGTTTACCTCATTATAAATGCTTGCGGTTTACATTTTAACAGCTTTAAGCTTATTATCTCAGAGAGTTGGATAAAGGAGTTAAGATGCTCCTTTACGGTTTTCGTGTGTCTGCACCATATGTATCCAGCTCAATCGAATTATGTTCATGCACTCGTAAAACATGCTTTGAGGAGAGGGACGAGAATTATTCCATTAACACATATCAAAATGTGATGATTACAGAAACACAACATCCCACACTGTAACCTTAATCTTTTTATCAGCTCTTCTCTTTTTGCCTCTGTGTTAAAGCAAAAAAATGGAAATTGCACGTGTGCACCGGCATTAAAATTTCATGGTCAGCATCTGTGGTGGGTTTAATTTGCTGGCTTTATTATGGTCTTGCATTCCTGATGGTCTGCACGGCGAAACATGTTTGTGCTCATTTGTTGCCAAATGTGTTTCCAGTGTGCTATCACGAACTGCATCTGCCCAAAGTTGAGCAATGTTAGACAAATGATGATTCAACAGAGTAAATATACAGGATGTGACTTGTGCTGTAACCAAAATATATATTTGGAAAGAGTAGCTAAGTTTTTTTTTTCCCACCATAACCAGTCATTGAGCAGCTGGACAGCCTGAGGGATAAACAGCATTTGTGGCTAGCGGGTGTGAAGCAAAACAAAGACACAACAAGTCATCTGGGTCATAATATCAGCAGAGCAGTCCTGAATCTGAGAAAAACGTATTTGTTATGAGGCTTAATATAGATCCTGCCAGCGAGCCAGGAGTCAGAAAGCCAAGTGAGGTGATGCTGTATGTTGGTGTTGCATGTGTGGCTCGTGGCAGAAATAGATGAAGAAAAGAGCAGAACAATAGAGAGAGATACACTGGATAATGGATGATGTTTCCCTGAAGCATGTGCGATAACATTGCTCGGTCTAAACAACCTGCATTATGAATGGTTCTGCAGTCTAGCTTGTTCGTGTGAACATCCTGAGGTAATCTCACAAGGGCAGAAAACAAGGAGAGGCAGCCTTTGATTCAGTGCTCCTCGTCTCCTATTTAGCCTTTTGATGAATAGGATTGTGAATGTGTGGTACTAAATTCACCAGAGTCATCAAAACCACCTTTACAAAAACCTGACAATGATCATTTTCTTCCTCCTCCGTGAGTAGAGGTGTGTTTGTGTGTGAGTGTGCACATGCTGGTCTTGCCCAAAGGCCTGTTTCTCTAATGTTCCCAGTGGGGAGCGTTCTGAGGTCCAGTGGGTCTCTGCGGGGAGTCAGCGACTGACACCGCTCACCCTGGGGCCTTTTGCTAACTAAGCCATTGTGTTCTGCTGTCCCTTGGGCTACAGCCTCTGCTCTCAGTGATTTATATTCGCACAGAGAGGAGATACAAGGCCGACATGAGCGTCACTTAGCACATGGAGGATCAGTGCGTGAGCTGCTGGGGTTGAATGCAATCAAGACATCAATAATTATATTCAGCATGAGGGCAGAGAACGTGTGGACCTTGTGATTTTACACTCAGGTGAAAAATTGTATTCAAGATAATTAAAAGCAATCATTCATAAGTATGCCCTGTCGAAAATTCATGGTTTCCTGTTGCTTTACTTTTTTTTTTTTCAAAAATTTCATATGAAGGATGGCAATATGTGTGACTGCCCGGCAATAAACAGTAGCATCTGATGTTACCCTTAATCCACTATGAGTTGATATTACATTGATACAGTAGCTGACAGCTCAGAGGTGTAAATTATAAATCACTTTGTGCTGATCAGAGTTGTCACACCGTTCAATTCAACGATGACAATGTAGTTTGTTCTCTTTTTTCTGTAAGCTTCAGGCGGCTGTATAGGCCTACTAAGTCACAAGTACTTGATGGAGGGTTGAATATACTGTAACTTCAAGTGTGGCTATTTGAAAGAATTCCTTTGATTTCTGACATGGTTGAACATCAGTAATATTTCTTTGAAATGATCGCGTCCGAAACATAACATTTCATGTGCTATGCGTTTGTAATCCGTTCTGGAGGGAACCCTGCTGCTGGGAACTGTTTACAGTAACAATAGTTATGTTAGTAGCTGCTCACTGACATCAACTCTTGCTGCAGCCGACAGGTTCAGTCATCTTAGCAAAAATCTCTGAAGTAAAATGACAGATAAAATGAAAGTTGTGATGTTTCATGGTGTTCAGTTTCATTCCAACAACACAGACAGCAAACAAGTTGTGTGATTTCCATGGGTTGCACTGTGATAAAATGCACATCTTCACTTCCGAAACGAACAGTGTTTGCAAGGTGTGGTTGATTCATTGCTCCCAAAGGTCTACTGTGGACATATATATATATATATATATATATATATATTCACACAGCAGAAGCTCAACAAGCAATATAAAAGAAAAACACTAATATAAAATGAGTAGCCTATAGTTTTATAGCCAGCTACTAAATTGAAATTGTTTCATTCTACTGATTATTATTTGATGCAGCATGTTTTAGACAATGTCATATGTCGTCCCGCTCCATATTGATTCATTTATCTGCCTCAAGGAATCAGAGCCGGCCAATGCTTTCACTAGCTTCAGTACAGAAGGTTCGCTTTTGATTCTCAGACACCACTTGTGACTGACAGTTGTGCTTTTAATGGAAACATAAAGATTTAAAATTATTCGAGTTTGTGCTTACAGATTTAGCTGGTGCTGAGTGGAAGTAAAGCAATGTGCTTCATTATCATGACAAATATATTTTGCTCTAGGCTTCATTTAAACTTGTAAAATAAGCTTTAACCCATTGTAATAGGCTATTTGTTTTAATTCTAGTTGTCCATTATTTTCCAGTAAATAAGCCAAATTTCAATAAAGTCTCACCAAACTCCAGGAGTAGTCTCCAGGCTAACAAGTACCAAGTGTTCTGTCCGACTTTTGTGCACGAATGAATCTGGCAAGCCCTGAAGCTCCCAAGTGGCATCCTCAGTATTCTTCAACAAACAGGGAACAGCTCGGCAGGTACAGGTTGTAACACATTTCAATCGCTGCAGAAAGAAAAAAAATGGAAGTTCTTGTCACTATCAGACTGAGAGAGCAAGACTTTGGCTATTTTCTGAAAGTAGCTACCACTGCAGACCCAATATATAAAAAAGACTTGACAGCAGTCGCAGTGCTCACATGAGGATATAGCGTTTAGAGTGGAACAAAACAAGTGAGCCTCAAATTCTCACAAGAAACTGCAAGACAGAG
Organism: Haemulon aurolineatum; assembly: GCA_038406115.1. NCBI lineage: Eukaryota > Metazoa > Chordata > Actinopteri > Lutjaniformes > Haemulidae > Haemulon > Haemulon aurolineatum. The sequence continues at coordinate 6,746,024 of JBCAUF010000061.1, read as the reverse complement.
CCCAGTTTGATGATGATGTATAGCTAAATGCCCAGGGAGAGTTAATAAATGTTACTTGGCAATTTAACAGGAGCGTAAATGGTGGTTAGATGCCTTCTTCTACAGTCCCTGGACTCATTGCAGGAGAAATGTAGTGTCTTATATTGATGTTTCTAATCATGTCAGACCCTGAAAACTACTGGAGCCCAATATTCTGTACAATTTCCTGGATGATACACAGGAGCAACCCTCTTTGTTAACTTTTCTTTAAATATTTTTGCTGCAGTCACCGCTCACCAACATGAACCAAAGGAGATACTATTGCTGAACACTTCATCCATCTTTCTTTGTGGGTTCACAGTTTTTAACACTCCATATTCTTGCCTGCTGCCAGTTCCTGCCCTGAAGGGCTTCTGTATTCTGGAGAAACACAGAGCTACAGTATCTTACTGAGACCTTCTGGCTGCAGGGGGTTTTGCGTTTTACTGTACAGCGTGCTGACAGATGAACATGCTGGACTTCTGCTGGGCGGAGCAATCGATGGGAATGAACAACAGGTACAGTAAGACAGGTTTCCTCTCACTTGTGTAGATAACAAGCAGACGTGTAATGAAAATGGGCTCTGTTGTTCACATGAGCTGTGCGCTCCTGGCGAGACTAGAAGATTGTATATTATGAACTGCGAGTTCTACCGGGTTTGGTTTCTTCTGCATACCGCATTTCAGATCACTATGTTCCTTAACCGCATTGTGTGCTTATGCATGGGAAAATCATTGCCTATTGTGTGTGCCGGTGAGGATGCGTGTGTCCATTTGGCCTGGGAGACCAGTGGGATGTAATCTCCTTTCTTCATCCCTACAAGCTCAACGCGCTTGGGACTAACAAGCCAATAAAGGTTTATTGACGGAATAGCGGCACTTCACCTCAGCGCGCCTGACTGCTATTGGAAGATATGTATTTATAGATAGTAAATCCATTGCGAGCAGGCATTGTTAGATGGGTAGTGGAAAAATGAAAGATGCTCATTCCCCTAAAAATTCTATTTCTTTGATATCTATTGGAATACAATAAGGGATTGCTGCCTCTTTCTTCTCTCACTCTCAATGCGTGTGTGTGTGTGTGCGCGCACACATGCACATGTCTGCAAGTAAGGATCAGCAGTCAAGCTATCTGAATCTCACCTCAAGGGGATGTGTTTGTGAAATTGGATTTAGCCTGTTATTTGATACGTTATCTTCAGCGCAATTTGCCCTCACACTGATTCCACTTAGGGCCATATTGGATTTGTTTAAGTATGAAATATGTGTTGCGTGACAAGGTCAGCGCTTCCCAGAACATCCAGTGCGAGCTGAAATCCATCCAAAACAATCTGTGCTTACATATTTATGTGTTTTTCCATCTGTAACTGCTTTCTAATGAGACTCATTAGACACCGTGGGAGGCTGAAGATGAGAAGTAGTACTACGGCAAGTGTTGATAATCCGACTCCACGTGTAGGAATCAGTTTGGACCCTTTCTCGCTGTGAATAAAATCACCAGTCACTCTCCACAACATGCATCCAATGTTCTCCCATCGCTGAAATGGTTGACAGCTCCAGCCTGGTTGTGTTGGGGAGAGAGGAGGGGGGCTGAGGGGGATGATTCTCCAGCTGCTCTAACATCATTGGATGATGATGGGGATATAGTGCTGATCCAGTCAGTCTTCTCTCTGTGGACCATGACACGCACCTCACACACTGCTGAAATATTCATGAGTAATCCTGGAAGTTGGTGCAGGTGAAAATTCCATGTTTTTCCACGGGAGTGTCATTAACTGAGGGGTTGACGAACGGCTGAGGGTGCGCTCGGGCGATGCAGGGAGTGTGAGGCTTGAGAGGGGGGTTGTGGGGTAGGAAAACAAGCGCACACTGCTTGCAGCGCAGATGAACATCTTTCCTCTCAGGAATTGCTGGTAATTAAGAGCAGAGAAACTGTCCTCCTCTGAGGTCAGCTCCTCTGCTCCCTCTTTCCCTATTACCAATGAATTCCCCTCATCCCTACTCCGACACACACAAGGGGAGTCGCTTCTTAATAATTGCAGCTACAACACAGTAGCTTGCTATGCATGGACTTGATTGGAGGATAATTTCTTGTGTGTCACTGTAAAAACCTTTGAATCTCAGACAGTGTATAAATTGTCATAATTAGTCTCTAACTAGTTAATCTGCCCCTTGAAAATGTATAAATTTGGCTGTCCTCTTTCATGATTCATAACACGCTTTGTTATGAAACCCATGCAGTGTTTCTTCTAAGGAACGGAATGATAATCAGATTTCAAATGGGTGAAGTGACGGTCATGCGTTAGAGGGAAGGCGCCGTATTTTAAAGTGACATTTATACTCTCGTTCTCTGCAGCCCCATCCCCCAACACCCACCCACCCACTGCCACCAGCTCCTACAGACAACACATACACATACACACGCACTACTTTTTTTCCTTCCTTTTCCTCTTCATGCCGCTGACACCCTGTGTTCTCTCTTCCCTACGACGCGCGACATTGCGTAAACGGAGAGACCAGTGGAAAAAAAAAAAAGTGACACAGTTCAAACACATTTTATTAAAGGAGCACCAGATGGCTTTGACAGAAGCTAAACTCTCTCTGCTGCTCAAGTATGCTGGAAGTAGTTTGCAAAGTTTTGGGGCTGATCCGCCCCGCATACGCGCACACACATGCAGACAGAAACAGACTGTTAATTTGTGTGCTAATTGTTTTCACTGTTAACTTGCTGAGTTCTCTGTGAGCAATGCATGACATTACTAACATAACATGGGAATTCAGATTTGTGCAGACTAGTGCCTCGAGGAGGTGGAAACAGCCATCTTTGACCTTTCTTTCCCTTTAGGGAAACATGAAAAATGAAAAATGAAAAGGAATTGTACTGTCCGGACACGTTACATGAACATTCATTGCAGGTACAAAGACATAAAGAGGAACACATCAAAGTCAGGGTTGAGAGCATTATGCAACCAGGACGCCTAGTCACAGCAGTGACAGCCTATCAAGATGCTGGATCCTATTCTCCAGGTTGCCATGGTTGCATCAGTTAAGTTGTGTCATCCAATCTGTGATCATTGGATTTAATTGTTGACGCTGACGAATCATCTCTAAACGTTAGAGCTACATCACAAGACTTTGAATAAAGTGTGTTATGCTCTCAGTGACACATTTCTGAGTGTGAGGCCAGTGAACAGTTGAGGTTAGCTGAATGAAAGGAAAAAAAATGGAGATGTGGTGCCTAATAAGCTTCCTAACACGTTTTATCTTTACAGCATTGTATCTGATGGATAAACTTATCTAACCCACATATTTAAATTTAAGTTTCAATTTATCATCAGCCTGATGAATAATCTACTGCAGAAAGATAAGAAGTCTTTTCCATTTCACAAGTTTTGCCACCATATCTCTCCGTGTAAGCTATCATTCATCTCAGAGAGCTGTCATTCACTCAGATTCTTCCTGATCTATTGTGACACTCTTCTGGCAGCACATCAGTGTCAGCACCTTGATATGAATGCTCTGCACACCAGATGCAATTGGATTTTGATTCACAAAGACATAATTGCCCTCCACCTGAATAAACCCCTGTCATTGTGCAAAACTGACGTCGTCCAAATTGCACAAATAGATGGAGTTGCTCTCGCCAGTCTACGACTTATTGAGCTGGTGGCTTTTTATTCCCCACTTTTGATCGCTTTGAGGGAGCTTATCAAATAACGTTGTCATGGAAACCATCCGTCTGTGAACCACCTCTGTTAGTGAGGCGGCTGTGATTCAAAAGTAGCTCACAGTAGGGCAAATCAGATCATCTAACTACATCTATGCATGATCTCAGGTGCGAGCCAAACTGTCACGCTGCAAACGTTCTGCATACAGTAGCTGCATGCTTGAGAACAGATTGTAACGGGTTTCACTGTATCAAGAGAAGCACCGATGATCTTAAAATTACAGCTCATGACAAGCCTCCCTTGTTGCAGTCAGTAATAAGTTGCACCTGCTCTCTGAGTTTAATCAAAATCTATGCTGTGTCACGTCAATTTGAAAATTGGACTTTTTATTACAATTCTGCAATTACGCAGCCCATTGAGTTTGATTTATAGTAATAGTTGGAACTGTTTAATGTCTTCTTTTAGAGTTTTTTATTTTGAGCTGATAATGAACTTAATGAACAGCAACTCCACCCTCAGTACACTTTGTCCTTAGATTTTCAAACTACAAACTTTTCATTTTGAATGTATTATTATGTGAAAGTAAAACTATGTATGGTCATCGCTCCCTAGAGTAGCACCCAGGAGTGCAAAAATAAGCTTATCACATACATGCAAGCACACCTTCTTGGTGGATTCTCTTGCAGAACACTGCATGCCCCGTCTTTTGTGACTGTCTTGACTAAAGGTGAAATAGTTGTAGAAGACAAGCTGTGAAATCTCTGTCTTGTGTCGTCACTGCCGCTCAAACTCAGGTTTGCTATTCAAGCTGGATTTCATGGATCGTATTTGATGTCTCATGGTACCTGAATCAATACGATCCCACCAACGCAAAGCTTATTTCAGTCTGAATGCCTGCTAATGCAGTGAGATGGGCATGATCCCTCACTGGCTTCCCAACTGCAAACACTGTCGATTGTCTTTGTCCAAACACAAAATCAAGATGGAGGTTGCCAAGAATCAAACTTGCTGGCTGTGCCAGCAGGATGCCCCTGATCTCTACATTTTGCAGTGAAAAAGATACCTCCCACTGATGGATGAAGCTGTGATGCTAGGAAGTAACAGCTACACATGTGGTCCTCTGCCCTGAGCAGTACTTCAGCAGCAAGAAGCAGCTATTACCACACGGCTGACCTGTTCCTTGCCGTAGGCCCTGCAGATGGTCGCCTCTTAGCAATAAGCATCATTTCCTCCTCACAACCTAGCCCTTTCAGAGGAGCTCCTCATTTACAGGTCCACACCACAGGGCACTTCATAAATAAACTCATGTTGAAGTTACAGGATACAGAGAGTGGAAGAGAATTTGACTGAGAAACTCGGTGGATTGGGGCTCGGTTTCCATGCATGACAAAACGGCAGTAGATGTAGTGAAGGCTCCAGGGTGTTCACTGTGAGCATTCATGTTGACGGTGATGTTTAGTGTTTTGGAAGTGTTTGGACATTAAAAAGAAAACATGTAAATGGAAATTGATCAGTACTTGTCTTGTCTGCCAATGATCTTACAGAGGCATGAGATGTGAAGTAGCAATCTTAGTACAGGCCATTTTGTTGATAACTGCGGCCTTGAAACAGTTATGCATGACCTCAATGGAGGATAATGTAGTTGACTGTCTCTAAAGCTTTTATTAGGTCAGTGAGTGAAAATCAATGTAATGCAATATCAAACACAAGCATCTATGGGCGGCAATTGTAGACGCCTCTGCTTTTGGCACAAGAGGACTTTGTCATCTTACTTCCTTGCGCACGCCAGGATTACAACAATGTTGGCATCGTCCCGATATCATGGTATGATCTCAGTCTGACAGATGGACCCAAAGAGCCTGGCAGGAGACACTGCTGGTGACTTTTACAGTAGCTCAGCAGAATTACAGTGGATTGTTCAAAATCAAGTCGTGACTCCTCTGGCTTTCTTTTCCCACAATAAAGGTAATAGGACAGTAGCAAGCACAGTAGCAAGCAATGAGTGACAGCAATGATGACTTCTGATCATTTGGAGATTG
>JBCAUF010000061.1:6637025-6647703 GCA_038406115.1 Haemulon aurolineatum | reverse complement strand
GAGAGAGAGAGAGAGAGTGAGAGCTGTGTGTGTGCATGACTTCTGGGACCTCATCCCTCAGTCTCTCTCACACACACTTACTGATAATATGCATAGCATGCACACATACACACGCAAGTTAAGTACCTCACACACAACAAGTGTGACTCGCGATGGTTTAGACATGCGGCAGCTGGAGAAATTCATACACAATGTGATCGTGAGACGCAACAATGCTGTGAAGTGAGAGTCTGAAGTGCCCCGCTACACAAGCAAAACCAGCAGAGCGGAGTAGAAATGAGGTAAGTCCAGATGGAACATACAGAACTGGCGAAGGCAAGAAGCGTGTGAAAGGTTCACATTGGTTCCTCTGAGGTGGAATACGGAGGTGTTTGCTTTGGCAATGTCGACCAAAAACCTCAGCCCTCAGAGAGAAAAAAAGAGACACACAAGCCAAAGCATCCTCTTCCTTTCAAAACCCCCCTCAGCACGGCCTCCTTTCTTTTTTTTTTTTTTTTGCCCCACCATAAACACTCCATTTCTTTCCCAACTCAGGCAATATGCTTTCTAAATCAGGAGAGGCTGCTTCTTTTTTTTTCTCACGTTCCCAGCCAAACAGAGTTAATCTGAAGAGGTGGGACCTCTCTAAACAAGACTCTGCTGCGTGTCTGCACCGGGAGCAAAAAAAAAAAAGACGTGTAAGCTTAAATAAAAAGCTCATAAGTGGTGAACTTGCTGGGTCTTACCTTTCGCTGACTGCACAGCACAGCCTCATTAAGTCACTGGATTTCATTTCAACACACCAGGAGGAAATGTGCTTGTCAAAATGTAGCAAGTGACAGTAATATGTAGTAACTTTTTGGGGTGAAGTGGCGCTCCACAGGTTGTCTTGGCTGACCTCTGCATGCAAGGCTATACACCTTCTTCTCAACAGTGTGTGTACATTACAGGAATCAAATGGCTAAGAATAACACGCTCAAACGTGTGATTTACTCATTCTGACTGCACAAAAACTGCGCTGTGGTTGGGCCCCGGTTCAATTAGCTGAAGCCGTAATGGCGGACCGAAACGGCACATCCCAGCAGCAGGATGTCTAGCCAGGTGCCGATGTGCTAGTGGCGAAAAGATCGATTTTCCTCGCTCCTCCTTTCAGCCGTGTTCTGTCCCGCTCTTTGAGCCGAAGCACTGCTGTGATTGAAAGTCGTTCTCTCAGCTCGACCTCCCTCCGGTGCAGCGAAATCCAAAGAGACAAAACAAACCCTCTATCTCACTCATCACTTGATTGCCCTGAAGCCCTTCCACACACTGAAATTGGCAAAGTGACCTTGATGAGGGAAATACCAACTGTCAATCATTGATTACCAGGACTTTTTACACATTCACTTAAGGGCTCCCCTTTCAAGTTTGATCAATATCAGCCAAAAAGTAGTCAGAGAGTAACACAGAGGAGTGGCTATTAAGGGAGCATTGAGCCTCAGGGAAGATCGGGCATTTTAAATGGGCAGCCTGTGCAGGAGAATGAGACGAGGGAGGGGGTCTCGGTACACAACCCATCAAACTGCACCCACAGATTTCTAAAGCGAAGACACACATCTATCTCGCTGTCGTCTGCCAACACGGGAGAAACAACAGACCAGCTGGTAAGGATAATGTTGTTGGTCACGCGTGACGGCCATAAACAAGTGTTGCTCACTTGACGTCACTGTTAAGAGCGGGTCGTAAATTTTTTATGCATTACGAGCACTAAAAGAGCCTTTATGAAAGCCAAAGGTAGAGACTGATAAAGCAAGTGTGCACAGAAGATAATTTATTTATTGCAACTAATGAGTCACGTTTTCAGTCATGATTTGGTCATGATGTTATGACATCACTGAACTCACTTTTGTGAAATCTGGGAATGCAGCTGAAAAGAAGTTCAAAATTTGGGATAAAAGAAGTCGGATGACAAACTAACTCAACCCCCCAGCTGGCCAAACTTATTTGGAAGAGAAAATGAAAGCGACTGCCTGTTGTAAACATCCACGAGAGTTTACGGAACAACTTCCCGGTCAACTTTGACCTAATGCACACTCTGTAATCAGAGATTATTACCAATATTAGCGGTGTGCACTTAAAATGTAATAAACCTGAATTATCCTTTGACAGCTTTCAACACGGATCTCAGACGGATGAAAACACCTGTTAAGTATCTATCTTTTACCCGGCAGTTTTCTTTTTAATAGAAACTAAATCCTCTTTTCACATGAAAGAACACCTGAGACCACGGGGCAAAGACCGGAGCCAAGCCTTACGTGTAACCACTGCATTCCACAGGAAAGCAGAATCCATAAATGGGAATTAGAGTAAACCACGTCAAGGTAATAAACCTACTGGCTGCTTTGTCAATCTGAAAAAGTGTCAGGTGAAAAGGTTGATGCCCTGTCTCATTATTCCTGGATAGCATATTTGACATGGAATCAACCATTAAGCCAGAGAAAATCCTGCTGGGGCTTTTTCGACCGGGATGGCCTCGCTGCAGGTCGGTGGGAAGCGGCTGAGGGATTGCCGGGCCGCGACGCCGCTAAGCCGTGACTATAAGCATCCCACTCTGGCGGCGTACGCGGCCAGAGCTCTGCACTCCCAGTAATGACTCATTGATCTGAGCTTCTCAATCCCTGCCTGCCTTATCTCAGCTAATGGGGCGGGCACCGTGGCCTGTCACAGGCTGCAATCTCTCCGGGAGACTGAGTGCACTTAGAGGTCAGTGCTGCCGCTTACCACTACAACCAGGTGGGGAAAAAAAAAAAAAGCTTTACGTGTCTCTAAGAACACTCGATCTTCTTATTTGACGGGTCCACACTCCCTCTAACAGCCATTCTGTTGTTTTTTTGGAGTGGGATGATCTACTATCCCTCTTGGACTTCCTTTTATCATTTCAATAACAAACTCGCACTTCGCACATCCATGATTCTTCTGGGTGCGTGGTAGCCTCCCTTTGACCCTGAACTTTTGAAGCCTGCAAAGGGACTCCCCTGCACAAACCAATGAAGGGCTCCCCGAAAACCCACAGTCATTTATAACTTTTGAGGCTGGCATGATGGCAGAGCGCAGCAAGTGGGAGGTGAGGAGAGGGCAGACGGGCGGAGGAGAGCAAACGAAAAGTCTGTGAGGAGCAAACAAGTTCACTGTACTACAATGCAGGTCCCTCAGCGGGTTCGCTTTGCCCGCTTTCCCCAGAGTGTGGGCAGGAAGCATTTTCAATGAAAAAAGTCAAAGAACAGCAACTATGAACACTGTGCATGGTGTGTGTTTTCAATACCAAACTCCTTCAGGGTCACTGGACTGAGAGGAAGAGTGAAGGCCCAGCATGCATTTCCTTGAAAACCACTCTAAATCCAGTGGTGCGCAGAACCTCTGCATCCCATCCATCCACTGATCACAATATTAATCCCCATGTGACCCCGGGGTCAGCACTGGGCCTGCGTAGCGGGTGTCCACGTGAAGGAAGCACTTTCAGAAGAGAGGAGCCGATCACACCCCCCCCCCCCCCAGCCCCTCAGCCCCACCCCGTCCTCGTTAACCCAGAGGAAAGCATGTCTCCCTCGACTCAGCCGTGCCTGAGGTGACATCCGCACATGGCAGCAGACATACAGACGGCTTGACAGCTGTGGAAATACACTGAGCTCCGGCAAGAATCAAAACTCGGCCTCCCTGTGAGATTTTAATGACTAGTCAGTCTCTCCTGCGCTCGGGTTTAAATCTGCAACAGCGAGACTCACCTGACAGCGCCGACGTTTGACTGACAGGCAGGATATCCTACTCTGTGACCCTGCAGCCCTCCTCTTGAGCAGTTCTGGCAGCAGGTAATGAGCTACAGGAGAGGTCGGAAGTATGGATTGCAAAGTGGCCAAAATACAGCTTTTGTTCAGAGTGAATTCCTAGATGGTAAAGACAAGAAACCAGCGTGGGAGGAGGCATCCCGGGCCCAAAAGGCTTTTTTGTTGTTTTTTTTTTCTTTTCAGTGGCATAACTGCATAATTGCAGTTACCTCTGCTTTATCCCAGTTTGAGGCAATGTTCTGCTTTGATGGACCTTGGGGGCTCCTCTTTGGAGGTAAGACCTTAGTGGGTGTTCAGACCAAACATAGCATGGTGTTAAAAAAAACAACGTAACGGTCTGCGTCGGTGGGGGCACGTTGCTACAGGTACGTGGGAGATTAAATATCTAGGAAGTTCTGCTTCAGCGATAGATCCATGAGCACAGCACAGTGGTTTATAATACTATAAAGATGTATCTTTTATAGCTTATAATTAATTTTATCTTCCCTCTTAGCTATCATCAGGATAATGGCAGAACATGCCAGGAATGTGTGTTTGTATGTATTGAACCAGCTGACGACGCAGTGTGTTGCTGGATGGTGGATTGTGCTGTGGCAAAAGTTGAGGCGGGTCAGACTTTTTTTTGGTGGATGACCCCGCATTCTTCTCCTGTATCAAGCTTAAAATATATTTCTCAAAGTAACTGTGTTTACATTCTTCCGTGCACTTTTAGATACAAGTAGCTGTGGGAGGATCTGCCGTCTTTCATCGCTCAGTATGAGAATATTCAGTGAAGTCATTTCAGTTGTTTCGGTGGTGATGGCACAGAGCTCGCAGGGAACATGGCTTTGCTGGATGTGTGATGAGGATGACGAAAACTTCTTTTTAACACTCACTTCCCAGAGTCTCAACACTCTCTAGAACCACAATCATGAAGTGTAGTTACTTTTTTGAGGAGTTGCACATCAGCTACCACCATAATCTCCGACAAACACATTTAAATCCAGCTATAGGCTCCAGACCCAGCAAACTCCACTACTTGCTGGGGCAAAGTTGCCTCGTTCTCACACTCTTTCGTGGCCCTGCAGCATTCAGCAATTAAACGTCAATTTGGTAAGAAACCCGTCACGGGTCGAGGCCTTCATTTCCCAGAAGACAACATTAATAGATTTTTTGCACTATGCCAAACAGAACAAAACTCGCCTGAAATGTGTAAGCAGTTAATATGGCATGTTATCATTGGCTCCACTGAGGCACAGTAGAGACACAGAAAGCCGCGGTGGTAATCTGCACATAATTTTCAATAAGCAGTCTTAATGTCAGATTGTAATGGTGGCTGCCTCACACTTTCCTTGCGTTTAAGTGGTTTCATCTATTCATTTAATTAGCAATTTGCTAAAAAACTGCTCCGGTTTCCTGAAAAGTCTGTCTTTCTTGACAGTAGATCTGGACACGAGCCAGGCTTTATCTCATGCTACACTTTGCATTTACATCTTGATAAAGGTGCCTTTCATTTCCTGCTATCTCAGAACTATATGTTAATCTGATTTGGCCAGGAAAACACACCTAATGCTTAGGTTTGGCTGCTCACCACTTTGGCTCCCCGGCAAGCCAACCTGCACTTTCTCTCACCCTCTCTCCCCCTCTGCATGAACACTGGAGGCAACGGTACAGCTGTGAACAAGACAGAGCCTCTCGCGATCCTCCCGGCCCCTGTCCCGCCCGCATGATGTTTCTGAAAAATATTTTAATTGACACAGCAATTAAGCACGACAAGTCAAAACAGAGATCCTCTGGATCCTCTGTGTGAGGAGAGAGTAATCTGCTTCCCCGGGCAAGTTTATCTTGAGAATGTCGAGCAGTCATCAGGGAAGTATGGCCTGTATCTCTGCCAGAGAAAGTTCACTGCAAAGAAAATATTTGGGAATAATGTGTGATTAACTGCGGTAGATCAACACTGGGACCAGCAGGAGATTAATTGGTGTGCATCCCCATTAAAGGGTCACGCTTGTGCCCTCGCATATTTCAGCCCATTCACAACAAATCATATGTGTCAGATCGCTGCCACCTTTCAGCCAAGCATGTTTACATTCTTTTCTGTGCAAAAATCGACTTAATGCTCAGTTTTATCTTCATACAACCATGTACTTCTAGACCAAGTGTGTGCAAGAACTGAATTTCAGATGTGAATTGATAAAACACACGCATGATCCCAAACAAGTTTGAGGCTGATTTTCAGGCCACACTCATGTTGGTGAATGTTATGCACTTAGAGCATGATTAACGCATTCCCAGATCTAAAAAAAAACAAACAAAATCTACATCATGGTTTAGATTATGGTCAGCAGTTAAGTCTGTGCAATTTGCAGTTAAGGGAATAAGATGTGCATTATGGGAATGATCCTTTAAAGACTTGCAGTATATTATCCATTTCACCATTTGCATAAACCACACTTGGTTTGGCAGCGACATAATGTGGGTGAGCTGCTATGTGCCACAGAAAGAAAAGATCTGGGAACACTTGTAGTATTGTGATGCAGACAATGAGTTAAGAGAAAAGAAAATGTCTACATGTGCACCTTATTATATATTAATTTCATATTCCCAGATTCCCCAGATCATATAGCACGTAGATTTTATAGCTGCAGTTTTCCCGAGTAGTTTTTTGGACGTGAAGGAGATATAAGTCATAAATAAATATCTGCTCACTCCATAGCCCACTGAGGTTAAACAATGATGTATTGCCTGCAAGGGCCCGTTTTTGTCAGTTGATATTTATCAGAATCAACCTCAAGGCCTTTTTTATTTCGTAACAAGCATGTGAAGGATGAAGTCTGGACCAAGGTTGCAGCTTCAGGTTATACTAAAATGGAGCATTTAACAGTAGCGCTGCCTTCCTTTCGCTACATTCATCTCTTGCCAATCCAAATTTCTGATTAAATCAATTGTGTGCCACATTAGAGTGATTAGAGTTTGAATGGTACGCTGACACGGGCTTATATCTTCCATCTCCTGCGGAAATAGTATTTAATTGAGCTGCAATGCTTTGCAAGAGACCATCTCTGAGACACACAAACCATTAACAAAAGAATGATAATGTCCACAGGCGTATCAACACACATTTAATATCACCCGAAAGCATCCATCACAATACACTCAAATTATAAAGGAAAATTAAAAAGGAGAGGAAACTTTTTTGACAGGTAAACTATCAGGTGTGTCTGTGATTGTCTGGGGTCATGACAGTTCTTTTCAGAGCTAGCTCAGACTTCCCCTCTGGTGAATGCCTGAAAGTGAATATCCCTTGACATCTCAAGAGGCAGCCATCGCCGAGCAGCTGAAGCACGTTGCTAAGACAGAGAACCCGGGGACGTGTTCAACTAAAGAGGACGAGGAGGCAGAGGTCGGCCCCAGCTGTGAGAAGAGTCATCGCCGCATCTATCAGCAATTCTGGCGTCGGCGAGGTAAAGCTATTTCAGAACTTGACACAACTTGGATCTTGGATTCTGTATGAGGTTTTTCTCCCTGCCATGTTTTGATGAGGTGGAAGCGCCGAGCTGACATTATGCAACTCAAACAGCATATAATTTTAATGCCATGGTTTATGCTCCCTCATGCTGGTTCCATCTCAGTGGGATTCTTGCGCTGTTGCTTTAGCTCCAGCCAGACGACACTCCTGTCTTCCCCTCAGCCATGCGAATCAAAATAAATGGAGTCATTGTGTAATTACTTCTGACTTATGGAAGCTCCTTGATGCGGCGTTCATCTTGAAACAAAGCAAACTGTGTGATCTTGCTGGTGACAGGCCATGGACGCATGCATGGCAATCAGCGCCGCGGCTGCATTCTTCTCGTGCCAAGGCTGATAACCGCGAGCGGCGGGATTATGCACCGTCGCATGCAACAAGTGTTTTTAAGTTGGATTCACCTGCAAAGACACTCTTCTTAACAGTCTTGTTTTTTTTCCAATGCAAAATCTTTCAGATCGTGGGCTCAGAAACAAGCTCCAAAGTCATGTCGGAAAATTCACTTGATTTACGAATAATTTCCACGCGCTCCAGCGCAGCCAGTGAGTCCTGAGGTGCCTTGGAGATTAACCCACAAACACAAACACATGACTGAGCTTTCCTGTGGGCTCGCGGCCCCAACAGACTCACTTTAGAGTTAATTCCACCGTGCATTCCATCCCCACAGCGCGTCATTAAAAGCGCCGCATCTCACCTAACCATCATTTATCTCTCCACCACTAATTAGTTCCGATCAATTACCTTTACTCAATGCCGCTTCCTCGTTTAAGAAAACAGGAAAAGCGGCTTATTCATCGCTGCTCTTTTTGCCAGTCCTTTAAATATTCCCCCGGGTTGGTTCCACTAGCCAGAGCCTTTTTTTTTTTTTTTTATTCGAGGAGGCCTCCATTAAAAAGCCATCGCTCACCACCGGGTCCAACGCGTGACAGAGGTGGGCGCTGGGACCCCTTGGAACGCCTCTCCGGTCATGCATTATGACGGAAAAAGGGGAGGTTAGCTGACTTAATTAGAGGCTTTAAAATAGCAAACACTCGTCACAGTTGAGCTGCATTACTGAGCCCCATTTGACAGAATTATGGGCTGAAGAGAAGAAACACTGCAAAGGTGGGTGATGATATCAGTCATTACCCACCTGAGGTGGAGCTGGGAAGTTTGTTCTTGCAGTTAAGGCAGCAGAAATACAACCACAATGGTGACGAATGCATGGACGGCTGCCTGATTACACACCAGTGGAGCTCAACTCCAGTTAAGTGACAGAATGTGGACGAGTCCAACAGTGTTCGGTTACTGACAGGACTTTTCTGTGTGTGCAATTTTCTACCCTGGAAAGCACGTCCTACAAACTTCTTCTACACTTTCTGCAATTCCATTCCTCACCGAGCACCCTCGCTGTCTGTCTTTCATTTCCAACCTGGAAGATGAAACACAAGCATGTCAAAAGTGGGAAGGTGGGAGAGGACAAGCAGGGGTAAAACTTGATCCACGCTGTAGCCCACAAGAGACACTTTGGACTGATTCAGAGCTCGGAGGGAAAGAGGTAGGAGTGAAATCCCAGCCTGCACTCTGCCTTCCTCTCTTCCCCTCTCTCTGTCCCCTTTTCTCTGTCTCGCCCTCCCTCTGTCAGAGTGGTTCATCTTGGACTCTGGGCCCGTTTGTCTTCCCGCAGAAAGGAAATGCAAAGTAGGCTGCTCCGAAACTCTGGGAAACGCCACGGGATGTCCCCGGGGTGAAATTAAATACGGCCACTAAGATCCACACAGTAAAGTGGCAATAAAGTATTCATTAACCCTCCATTGAAGGGCTAAGCAGGAAAACAAGCAACTGAGTTAAGAAGTCAAACAGGGATTTAGCGCACACAGTAACACCACCCCCTCTCATCTTGAGATTTACAAAACAATGAGAGGACTCGCGGAGCTCAAGAGCATGTACATCCCGCTCAGACAAGCAGCGAGATCAGAGAATCAAAGAAAGGGAGGGGGTCGTGGGGGGGTGATTGAACAAAGTGAACATCATTAGGGCATTACCAAATTGTTTCACAAACATTACCCCTGATAGCCATAATCCTATGTGCTTTCATATTGCAACACGTCGCCCACTGCTGGTTTGGCAGCGTGCCAGGCCAGACTGAAGGATGTAAACAATGCCCTCCGCTCCTCTTGACTTTCATTTTCCCTCCATCCGAGGACCTCATTTTTCACCTCCATTCTAAACCGCTGTCCTCCCTTTGCAGCTCCACAGCGGTGCTCCTTGGACCTGGACTGAGGAATCTATAGGCAGCGCGGAGAAAGGCCTGCGGGACGCTGCGCGCCGCATTCATTGACAAAAAAAGGCCTGATGCCAGTTTGACGCCCACCCCCAGGTCTCCCAGAATGTGAATGAACTTCTGTGAATAAGAGGCAAACCTACACAAACACCCCTGCAGCTATAGGACCTTCACAGGGGGAAGAGTGTGTGGGCGACGCCAAACAACAACAACAACAAGGGGAACTGCATGCCAGGGCTCCTCTTTTTCACTCCCCTCACCAATCAAGAGGAGGCACCGCCGCAGGAGGGGGGCCTGAAAGGATGGGTCGTTGACAAAAAAACGGCCTGTCGGGGGGTCACCGCCGGCCCCGGCCCGGCCTCAATGGATGTGAAGGAGAGTCCATCCCCACGCATTGCAATTAACACCTACTCCACCAACAGGCAGGAGGCAGCAATAGGGAAATCTCCAAATCAGCATTTCAAAACCCACGCCACTACAAAGGCATCAAAGTGCACGCATTGTAACATGCCTGAGTGCTCTTATGGGCCAAACTCTTCAGTGTGTCTTCCAAACAGCCTCATTTCCCCCAACAAAAGTGGAATAGTATATGACCTCATCACTGACCAGATGAGGAGGTGGGAGGCAGGGACAAACACGCTCAAAGGGTTTGGATGAGAGGTTTGGGTGAAATGCTGACTGCAATTTACTCTTAACATGCTTGAGTGAACTCTGAAACAACGACCATCCAGTTTCTGTGTTCTAAACTTAAACTGAAAACTACATTTCCCCTGACTTTCTAACAAAACCAGATGAGTAGGGCTTGATGTTTAGTGCACATTGGTCTAAAATACTGCACAATAACTTGTGAATTTTTAGACTTTGTGTGTTGTTGAGTAGAAACGTCTGCACCGTGCCTGTATCTTATTGAGTAGGTAAAAGCTTTCTAAACTTGCCAAATTCCGCCACGCCTGGCTCCGATCAGTCTCTGTTTCACCTTTTGATCTGATGTGTAACCCAGCTGAGTCAATGCACCAAACCGCACTGATTAACTGCTGATTAACAGTAAACAGACACATCATACATGGGGAACAAGGTGCAGATGAAGCGTTTATTTATACATGGCCTCTATTC
>JBCAUF010000061.1:6592695-6602832 GCA_038406115.1 Haemulon aurolineatum | reverse complement strand
AGGAGCCACAAATAAATAAATAGAAGTAAGGTCATGGTTGTTCACAGATAAGTGTCCAGTTAAAGGTCAGTGACTGAGGTGGAGTACAGCCAGATCAAACAGCGGCAGTGAATCGAGGTGCCTTGTTTTCAGCGCGTGACAACATTTCACCATCACTTTGGCTGATGCACAACAGGGTCGGCAACAGAGAGACCTCATTTTATTCCCCATTTCCCTGTTGAAAAGCACCTTTGACCTCCATCACTTCTGCCACTCCAGTTAGTCAGTCCATGAGTAATTCAAAAAGGGGAAGTTAAAGGACAAGATAAGAGCATATAGCACTTACCGGCCTATTTAGTCTCCATCTGGGAGTGGCATTGTATATATTGTATTGCAGAGCAGAAATTACACCTAACATATCCCATGTTAAGAGTTAATCATCTCTTAGCATGCTGAAGCAATGATATGTTTTGCTGCTTTCAACAAATCCCACAAAACCACCAATTAATTGATCCCATCAACAAGTATTTCCTGTGTATCCAAAGTCTCTGTGCCATAGAACTCCACTGCTGTCCCAAAACGATTAGAAAGTCATTAATCAGTGAGTCACACCTTTAAACTGGATGACATGGTCCTTCATTACAATGAGCGCAGGCTTATTTTTAGTTTATTCTGTGTCATTCCCACATACAACATCCTGCTGCTGTAGCTGAACAAACCTGTGAATGTGACTGTGACAAACACACTATTTACTGACTGTCTGTCGAACGTTTGCAAAAAACTAAAGCGAGCAGCTGTTGTTGAAAATTATTTTGCCCTGAAAAAAAGCCCAAACGTAAAGTATATATATTTGTGACACATCTCAAGATATATCTTCATTAAGAACCAGTGGGCTTGGGACTGAGAGTCAAGGCAGGGAAGTTGGAAATGTAATAATGTGTGGAGTAAATACATGAATGGATTAATTTGCTGCCAATTCCACTTAAAATTTTAACGTCTTTCAGCTCATTGTTTTGGCTCACAGCTCTCATCAAACTGGCTTCCAGCAGCAGCAGGCATCTGTTTTCAGCAAAAAAGCTCCACACCCTCACCCGGTGAGCACAGTGGAACATTTAGCAGCTGAAAAGTCAGATATTTCCCTCAGGAGTTAGTGGAGACTAAAATAGGGCTAAAGGGAGCGTGAGGATGAGTTGTTGTCTCTGCCGCATGTGTAGGGAGGCAATTGTGTTGCTCACATGATAGCTAAATCAACTTTATAAAGTGATGATATTTTGTGACAACAGCTTGTTCTGCTGCTCCCAGCTCACCAAAAAATCGAATTATGTGACTTTAAAATAAATAGAAACTAAAATTATTATTTTCCATTACATGCTGGTTGCAATGGCCAGTGGACCACAACCCCAAAACATCTGTGAAGTCCTTAAAAGCCAGAGAGGAGAGAGAAAAGCGAGTGCTTCTCTAGATCATGTGATTCTAGAGTGCGGCAAAAAGTGAGTGAAACAAAATAATTTACTATCACCAGATATAGATCAAAATTAAGAGAAAATTAGTTGAAGCATCCCATCACTCTTCCTTGAAATAAATGCTTTTACATAAGTAACCCGATGCCTAAATCCCCATATCTCAATTACCCTCTCCCTCTAAATCTTTACTGATAGAGATGCATTTATTTTCCCGCTTCCCCCCCGAGGAATTAGAAACAGATGTAAGGAAACACTACCGCTGGCAAAACAACACAGCATGATTAGGAAAAGAGGTTGAATGACAACATAAGGGGCCCCAAAACCTATAAATGGACACTTTGCAGGACAGGCAGCATTGTGTGATCTGGAGCAGAAGTCCAATCGCTTCGCGCCAGCAGAGGCTCAATGGAGCTTTTTTTTTTTTTTTTCAAAGAAGTGAACTCTGAGAAAGGCCTGACCTAGCATGTAGATGAGTTAGACGCTGCATCCTACTTTCACCAGGGGATAAGCATGAATTACACACCGTGTGACTGGAAAGACGAGCCAGAGCAGCTTTCTGTGCTTTGCATTTAGAGGAAAAGTGACCACAGTCTTTTTGGTTCATCATATTACAGTGAAGCAGATATCTGCCTTTTAGACTTTGACCTTTGACCGCAGTCTGTAGCACTAAACTCTGTTGATGTGGGACAGAGCTTGGCTGATTTCAGTGTAAGCCGGTGGCAGTTGAATGCGCTGTGACAGGCCTCGGTCCCTGTTTTCCCGCCCCCTCTGCCCCTGCAGACAGCCACCAAAGGAGACTTGTCAAGCCCAAGGGTCTGGTTAATGCACTCTCATCCACTCCAACATATACACACATGCATAAAGAAAAAACACACCCTCACACACACACAAAGACCTTTTCACTTTCCCTCTGAGGAAGCTAACACCATCTCGGTCAGGCTAAACAAATTGCCAAGTCTCCTATACCACACTGGAAATATGTACAAAGGCTTACCTATAAGGTGTTCTACTAAATAATGCATATTTCAATCATGGATAAGTGAATGACATTCCCAGAACAAACTGAAATGAAAGTGCCTGAGTTTGTCTAAGTTTGTCCAGTAGGCCTATATGTGATGCCCCATGGGCTCAGGTCCTTTCTCAACCTCCACGAATACTTTATAGACTTTTTTTTTTGTACTTTTTTTCCAGTGGTTTTCAGCATTATTTTAATATGTTGTTATAACATTATAGTTACCAAAACAGTGAGCGCATCATGAGTGTTGCTATTGATTCTACATGGTTGGTAGTTGTTACCCTGACCACTTGTGTGGTTATAAACTGGTAGTTTTGATGTATAAACCAATACTACTACTTGGGTTATGTCATAGTCTTTATGCAGTTGGTAGCCTTTTCAAAGATATTCGTAGCATCCAATGGGAAACGTTAAATTTGGCATCTGTAGTTATACATCATAGTTATACAGACCAACTTCTTGGTTTAACTTTGTCCTCCTGTATTTCTTTAATTGTGTTAATAGTGAGCACACAGTTTCCTTGAACAATGAGGATTATTCATGTGTGCTCCCTTTGGTGTTATCTCCAAATTAAGAGGCCATGATAATCCTGTTTAAATGTTCGCTGTTTACAACCTGTAAATTGTCAGACCAGCAATTCTTGCCCTGTAAGACTTTGTTCAAGTGTTCCCAAATCTCAGTAATTACCTAGGGGCCTTTGATGATATCATAACTGATAGAAATGAAAACCAAAACTTAGAAGCAAGTTGAAATTTTCCTTCAAATGTGAAAAAAAAGATATCACACATAAGTAGTACATAGAAATACTAATGGCTGATAGTTGGGAGTCCATAAAAGTTTCCAGTCTGCCCAGACCAGTCCCTATAGCTCATTTGCAGTTGTTGAACTCTAAACTGGGAATACGGGACTTGCTATCATAGCTATCATCTCTCCATTCTTATCAGTCAAGCGTGCTGTGAAGGCAAAACAACTCAGGACTGAATCCATGGCACGATATTATGCTCCGCATGCAAAGTTCAGTCATCATTGGTTCATGACTGTAAATGACAGTTTGGGCTGCCCGTGCCTCCGATTTGGATGTTTTTCAACAATGTTGCATGTGTTATCTCAGAAATATCAGTTTCCGCTGACAAAAAAAGACACAGTCTTTTGAAGTATGAATGATTACTGGAAGAGTATGTTCTTCAGGGCTTGTTGACTCATTCCATCATGTGCTCAAGGCTAGCACCAGCTATGTTTAATTAAGATCTTTACTAGTTGAGATTTCTTTATGATTGAAAGTCACTCAGTCCCTTAAATGAAACAAATAGGGGTGGAAGGTCAGGTTCTAGTAAGCCTCACTGCTATCAGGTTTAGTATCAGTTTGAATTCATATGTTCATTGTCATTGTGAAAGCACGAGGAAATCAAACACCTACAATGTCCTGCCACACAATGCATTAGTTATGCAAAAAAGATTGCACAGATACAGCTGTGTTGAATTGTCTCCTTTGAAATCAGCATCTTCCCATCAGAAAGCATGAGAGATTGTGTATAATGAATAAATTTGCTTGGATTGTTTCCCCAAGCTTCACTTCAGAAATGTTAATCATTAACAGTGAGGGAATCCAATCTCTGTATTAGGGGCTCTTGAACTTTTTCAACCCACACTGAATGAATTTGCCTCATCCTGAACTTTATTAAAACCAGTTGGTGCTCTTGTGATACAGGGATTCCTAATAAGCCCATGACCTAGAATATTGATTTCTGCTCTCAATACAGCCCACTGGACCCTATGGGATTCATTACTGGAGGTACTGGGAACACAACAGAATGAGGGTTTAAAGTTTAGTTGAAATTTATAGGTGAACCTTCACCACATACATTTTTCTCTATAAGTGGTTCAGACATGTATTGGACAGCTCAGATGAGAGGTCCATGGCAAGCCAGGTTCATCAGTGTCGATGTGTGAGCCCGTTGTCAGACAAAAAGTATTGGAGTATTGGAGTGAAAAACTCTATTATTAGACATGACAGATTTGACATTTTTTTCCCACCCAGATCTGTGGATTTTCAACTGCAGTGTAGCGAGAGGAACAGTTTGCCCAATAATGAAAAGAGTTATCACAGTTATTACCTACTCACGTCAATGTCGATGGAAAGTTAGGGAAAGTTTCTTAGTACAGAAAACATTTCCTAAAAAACAGAATTTCTCCTGAATTCTCCTGAACAACTGGAGGAGATTATTTTGAAATGTACATACACATATCTACATACAGCTTGTCTCCAGAAGCCCTGACATCCCAAACTGGCCAGAAAATGTGTGGTATATTATTCTAACACCACCCTCTTTGGCTGCTTAGCGTAGTTTACATATTTGATCATTCTCAAACCGTATGTTTTTACTTTTTTTGACATTGCAAGAGTAAATGACTTTAGGATGAGGACTAACCAATGTGTCTGGCAAACTGGACACTATCTTGAGTAACATTGGCCAGAGTTGCTTTTCTCAACTTTCCTAAAGTGTGTGTGTGTTCCCAAGAGCAGAACAAATGTTTCCCTACACTCTTGTAGCATCCAGGACGTGACATCCAAGACTAGTCATGAGCGAGCCTTTTTGTAAAAAAATGATGTAACCTGGTGTGCCTGGGGAGGTCACCTTGTAGAGCGTGCATCCCATATATTGCAGCAGCTGCAGGTCCGACTTGAATGTAAACACCAAAAAATATTTAATCATTTGTATGCCCACAAATTAATGATGAGCACCTTGACTTTACTGCTCTCCGCATGAGGTGTAAATGAATGCTGCTTAATTGTGAGGTGTGAATTTCATCCATTATTCATCGTAATGCCGAGCTTGTGCACAGTATGGCACACATACAACTTTCTCTCTGCACTGACCACCAGACAAAGCTGCCTCGACTACACCAGCAGGGAATCTGACTTCTACTGCTTTACAAGAAGACTGAAAGCAGGCTTTACCAAGAACAGTCTCTCCTGAGAGATCTCAGGATCTCCCGTGAGCATGCCCACTGTCACCAAATGCTAATGTTTGTGCAGTGTCTGGTTAAAGCAAATAAGCAATCTACAGTATGTCTTAGGTCTGCACTATGTCAAAACCGTGTGATTTCAGCTTGTGCGAGTAAATGAACAAAACATGGCTCCATCTGAGCGTGACTCCCGTGTGACCACTGGCTGTTTACACTCATCATGCCCTGTTAATTACCTGCATGTCTCCAGAGCCTTCGGTTATATCCCCAGCGATAACTGGCATTAAACAACCATATTTCATAAATTGATCTTATCTTTTAATCGCCTTAATTGCCTGTATTGCTTTGAGGATTACCTGCCTTGTTCCTGGTTGCGTCCTAATCTCTGGACTTCAAAACAAAAGACAGACATATGTAAAACAATGCCTGATATAGAGGAGGGGAGGCTTCGCCCCGCTGTGGGTCGAGGCATCTTCACGCAAGTTCTCCGCACGGAATACCAAGTGGCTGCTGGGAAAACCTTTGTTGTGCCATGATGGGGAATAGGGGTATTTGACTTAGATCTACATGATTGCTTGTGGGCTGTGGCTACACACCATTTGCAGCAGTTCTCAATAGCTTTCTGCAAGGGAATGCATGGGCCAGCATTGCTTTCAGCGCAAGCATTAATAATTTATCTTCACCATAAATTCCAAATCATACAGTATAACACATGAGGAGATTGGCAAATTATTTTCCTGAGCGCTGATGTTTATTCTCCGAATGGTCCTATTGAAGCAATCTCCATTATGCAGAAAATCTGCCAAAATAGATTCAAATTATCCTGTATTTTCAAAATGGTTATTACACTTATTGATATTAACTGCTCGTGTTTCACTTGAGTATTCTCACTGACTGGTGTTATGTAGTGGAGCTCACCCCAGTCTGTCAGACACTGATGCAGGCACACATGGGACCTGCCCTTATCATTACTGTGAGAATGTTGAGGTCCTCACAGATAGAGATGTCATCTCATATGCCTTTTGTTTGGATGATTTTACACTTTTATCACTCGCACATGGAGCCTGTCTGACAAAAGCGCTCACGCACAGGCTGGGTGCCTCCCGTAACCTCGCAGCCTTTCAGTTATCTGCCTCAGAAGCTACGACTGTACGTCAGTCACATGGGTCATACGACCACAGGGGTTTTGCCACATAGTACATCATCTTTGCAGCTTTACTTTTTGTTTTGTTTCTGTACATCTGCTTTTCATCAGACAACTGCTTGCGCTTGATTTTTCGCAGACCTTCGCAGTATCAGGTCTCCATTCAGATTCCACAAATGGCTTGTCGCTTAACAGATTATCAGGTGAAAATAGAATTCATATGGGGGTCGTGATTGAAAATGTGTGGCTAATAACAAACTGCTGATGAGGTGTCGCTTCTCAGCAAGACAAACACTGAAAGGCACTCTTGTACTGGAAGTTGGAGGGATGTTAGAGGTCTGTCTCTTATTTGCTATTAATACATGTGTGCACAGGCTTAATGCTATGCAACCATTACTGTAGGCTCAAGCAAATTTAAGACAGTAAAAACGTCATCATTTAGACCAGTTATGATTTAGACCTAATTGATCAGCGAATCTAAAATGTGGCACTAACATGTATTTGTACTATAACCAACAACTAAGCCAGACTAAGAATAATGTTGATCAAGCTTTCCTTCATTTGGGCCTGCAGTTAGGCATAGTGGAGATGCTTCAAGCTAACTTCAGCGGTTTAACATTTTCGAATTGTTCGTGAGGCAAGTAAATGCACAAGTAAGTTTCACAGCAATCCGTCCAACAGTTGTAGAGAAAATGTCCAGAGATCACCAAAGTCATTATGACCATCCTCTGCAGACCATGACTGTCTCCACAAAGTAGCAATCTATTTAACAGCTGCAAAGATTTTACACCAATAAAATATCAACCTGATGATGGAGTCTGGGAAGCATGAACATTTGTATAATATTCAGTGTCAATCCTTGCACTAATTATTGGCTAAAAAAAGCATTAATTAATCATTTTCTTCTAGATTAATGTTCTCACCTTGCTTTAATGGCTGCATCTTTCACTGTCACTACCATAACAATTACAAAGTTATTATTTACATAATTCTGAAGTCACATAGCAGCTCTGATCTGCCCAATACCCAGTACAAGAAAATGCAGTGTGATACATCACAAATTATCCATACCTGATAGTCTTAAAATAATACAGTATATCAGGTCACACAAGTTTCATTCTAGTCATCAGATTTCATTTAGGGGTACCAATAACAGCTATGTCATCGGTCCTCAGACTTGCAACATGCAGCGGTGATAACACAGTCCTGATAAATCCGCCGCTGATTGAAAACAGTGAACCCTACACCTCTGGTTGTTGTCTGGAAATGGAGAGCCGGGGAGCTTGTTTGGCTGACCTTTCCCATCATTAATCAACCAGACCAGGCGCGACTCTGCGTGTGTCTGACATACCGTCCCAAACAACACCATGCTACGGTTAAACCCTCAAATACTGCACAGATAATTTGTAATCAATGTTTGCATGCTAATGTGATATGAGTGAGCCAAAAGGTCATTCCTGTCCAATCTCTGGGTGACGACTGGCTAACACAGCCTCAGTTTCCACTTTGTAATCTATGCTGTGTGATGGAAAACAGTATCTAGAGGTACAACTTTCTCCCTTTAACAGCTTGAGGCTTTTTTTTTTTCAATCAATGATGTCATCATACATCAATCTTGGCTACGTGAACAGTTTTGATATTGAATACAGTTGAGAGATCAACTACCAGCCTCTAAAATAGGACGCAGATCATTTGGAAACTATACCACATTTCTGTGATCCTTGCGTTGGGTCAGTGTTACTCCGAGGAGCGTCGATTCTGTGGTTACATGAACACGATCCGGTTGCAGATGCTGAAACGGGTCCAGAAAGGATACAGAACAGGAAGGTTCACCAGAGGCTCCCCTTTCTTTGGAGTATTTTCTGCCATACTTGGAAAGTAACCGATGACCGCCTGCCCCCACCCGCCCCCCTTACAACTTCACTCGGAGCTTTGCATCTGCCCTTGGGCCATCATTGACAGAGTACCCACCATCCCGTGTAACACGAGAGGTGGCGACTTGACCGCGGCAGAAACGCTGCAGTGGCGGTGCTATAAGAGGCTTTCCACGTCACCTAACGGGGGACTTCATGCAGGGAAAGACAGACAAGAGAGCAGGGAAGACGCCACGAAGATCAGGGCGGTCCTCTCTGAAGGAGGAGCGGCCGGCTGCCCGCAAGGAGATTGGGTTTCCCTACAACTTGTTGCCCGGTGCTAAATAAACGCTGGCATGTTGTGTGGCGACACCCTACACCCTGGCTGAAAGGGTTGCTCGACCCGAGTAGTTCACAGCACCCAATTTCTGACCCTCCCTATGCCCTCTAAACCCATTCAATCCCTTTTCTTGTTGCAACCTATCATCCCTCTCCTGCCCGTTGCTGCTCCTGTCATGTCCGACCTGCCAACAATTCGCTTCCTAACTGGTGGGGCATGATGGCCTGTCACTAACAAGGATGTAACACAACTATATGCACTAGTACCATTTTGAAAATTTTGTGCAAATCTTCGGCTGCACATAAGCAAAATACTGACCCTGATCCCTACAGTGCTGCTCTGCTTCAAGAGTCAAACCCAATCCCAGACAACGCACGCAGAGATCCCTCTGATTCTCCTGATTCAGACCTCCGAGGATATGCCCCGGTATTTTTCCTTTGCCAAATCCATTTCACAGAGAAAAGGTCTGCCCAGTACCACAGACCTCTCTAACTGGCTTCCGTAGCACAAAGGGAATTTATCATTAAAGAAGCACAATCAATATCTCTCACCCCCTGCATGGCAAGCAAAGCAAGGCCCTGATAGCGGAGCCCGGTGGTGAGCTTCGAGAGGGGAATGCGGGGTACCAGAGGAGCTAATTAGAGAGTGAATGTCGGCTATCTGGTTAGCCCACATCCAGCTGTGGGAATGGCGCTAATGAGGCATGCTGTACCAACATAGACAGGCTGTTATTGCAACATGGAAGATCACTGCACTTCCTAATCTCGTATGCTTGTATAATCACTCAAATAATGTATAATTAATGCATTTATTCCCTTCTGGAGCTTCATGTTGGCAAGCAAAGGAATTCTGCCGGCTACATGGACGCAACATGCAATATCATGTCTGACACCGTGTAGGCACTTCAGAAATGCTCTGCACATTCCTGAGGCATGTAGAATGCTCTTCTCAGAAACAACATTCATGTAAGTCCATGTTTGCGTGCACACACACTTAAAAGACACATTGTACATTGCTTTTGCATTGTCTTTTTTTAGGTGTACAGTATGTAACAAGTACACAGTGTTGCAGAGTGTTTGTTGAGTTCAGACGCAGCAAGTATATAATAACCACGAGACCTCCACAAACTGAAAAACCTGCCTTTGAGTGACTTCTTGGAAGTTACCTCTTTTGCTGATTAATCTAGTAATTACCAATTAGCTGTGGTAATGGCTTGCATCCAGACGGACTGCGGTGCAGCGTGCCTGTTTTATCTTCATTAGAAAGAAGGGGGCTGTGAGCAGCGAGGCACATTTTGACCCCTCTCTCCTGGGATACATCACTTGGCAGCAGGTCAGGCTTCATATCAGACTAAAAAGTACCCCCCCCCCCCCCCC
>JBCAUF010000061.1:6488727-6499605 GCA_038406115.1 Haemulon aurolineatum | reverse complement strand
CTCTCTCTCTCCACGGGCTGTTTTTGGAGCGAGCTTTCTCGCCTCTAAGTATATCCAGGAGTGTGTGTGTGTGTGTGTGTGTGGTTGTGTGCGTCTGCCAGTGCATGTGTGTGAAGGCATGTGCTAACGAGGCGCACAGATGCGTATGCGTGAGTGAAGTTTTATGCGATGCTATAGTGCGTGTGCTACATGTCTGCTTCGGTTACACTTGCGGTGCCGCGGTGTTTACTGCTCACCCCTGAACAACAACCCGTGGGGTCTGAGCATACGTGTCAAACGGCACGTTATCGTCTCCATGAGGATCCACGCAGGCTGAAGTCATTTATGGAGCTTTATGGAGGTCAATAATTAATGTTTGATATCATTCACTTCATTTACTGCCATTTTTCTTCAAAGCCAAATTTTTTTCTAATAAGTCGCAACATTATACGCTGTTCATTTGGACTAAGTGAGGGTCGCCACTATGTGTCTGCTAAGCATGAGGGTAGGCCTCGGCATTCACTGCTATTAGCTGTAGTTCTCACACCACAGTCAGATGACAAGATAAGAAATTACAAAGAAAAGACAAAAAGGGGGAAATGTTAAAAGACTAAAGTTCAAAACAAAGTTTTGAGATTACATCAAAGCATTTCTCGCTGTTTGCTTGAGACGGCGCACTGAGGAGAACCGAGTCTGACGAGTCGACGATAAGCACACCGCGGTGAGACTTCCAATTTTTGAAACTCGCCTGTGCCCACATCAGCTGCACTTTGCCCAGATTTCACCGCGACTGTCTGGGACGCTTGAATGAAGGAAGTTGTTTGTTGGTTTGGTGCAGCGCGTCAACGTTCGAGCGGAAGGCAACTACTAATTCAATTATTAGGATATTAGATATTCTTCACCTGATCCTTCACCCTTGTGACATCACGGCAAAGTCTCTAATTATTTTATTTTGTGGAGGGGAAAGGGTGGAGCAGTGGAGGCCTGCTCAGTGCTCAGTGTGTTACTCTTACACATCAAGTAGTGGGGAAGCCTGAAAAAAGAAAGAAAAAAAAAAAGAAAAGAAAGAAAAAACCTGGCAAGGATTGTGCCCTGACCCATTTCTCTTTGTGCTCACTAACACACTCACCCTGTCCCTCTGGACCGCCACGGAGAGCCCAGCAAGCACCGAGCTCAGGGCCCTGGATGGATTCACTCCGAGGCCGACAACCAGCTCTCCAACTCCCTCTCTCTCTTTCTGGCTCTCACCTCGCGTACATGCCCCCCCCACCCACCCCCACCCCGAGAAATTTTGTTGGCTAGGCTACGACCCTGGATTACCTCAAAAACAAACAAACAAGACTGCTCTGAGAAATCTGTGGGCATGTTTTTGTCCTGCTTTTCATTTAGACAACAAAGGGGCCTTCTGTCCTGGAAAGGGGGCAGGCAACCCATCGTTACGTAAGGCAGGGAAATGTGGTGCATCTGCTGATATGTTGTAAATTCACTCCGAACCATGCATGATCCTTCAACAAAGCCCACTTGTCCCCGTACCCGTTCCAAAAAAAGGAGGAAAAACACCAAACTTAAATTCTGGAACAAGACGCTTCTTTATAGTTGTGTCTTCTCCTTCGCTAAGCCAATAAACTGCTCTGCTTATGAAGCTCGCCTTGCGGTTCCTTTTTAGCAACAGATGTAAAGTAACGACCTTGTTAGAGAGTCAAGAGGCAGAAATTCAGGCAGATGCTGGTTACTGGTCTGTCATTTATGCAAAGCAACTTGGTGCTAATTCCCTAGACAGCATAATGACAGTAAATGACGGCTCTGCCTCGCATCCTGATGTTCAAATGTGTAAAACGTTTGCATCCAAAACTCAAACAAGACAAAGAACTTTGCAAATATTTACAATGGGCCTGGAGTGCGCAAAGCAAACAATAAAAGGGGTTCCACGCCCAGCCCAGAATGCATGCCGCCGGCTACTTTCGGCCGCGGACACGGAGCTTCATCATGCATTGACCTTAGAGAGAGAAAAAAACGAAAAAAAAAGGTCAAATGGGTTGATCTGTCCTGAGGGCGGCCGCAGGGAGTGGCCTTTTCTCCGGTATCGGCAGAGATCTACTGTAATCTACTGGATCTCCGGAGAAGTCGCGCCTTTTTTACTGCCCTCTTTCCACCCGCGAGGCATGACCCAGTTAAAGAGTCAGGTTGGAATGTCATGAGGCCCCGGGGCCGTGGGCGTCATTCAACCCAGGCGGAGAGGCAGCGAGGCGGGCCGGCAGCAGCTTATGTAACAGGAGTCATGTGAGTGCCTCTGTGTACACACTCTGGGAAGTCGTGCTCCGTCAGGTATAGGGCTGGGGAGGGGAGGGGGGGGGGCGGGGGCACCTTTAATCTTAATGACTTCAATGATCAATGATCGATTCAAAGTTGCAAAAAAATGTTTTGTTTTGTTGTTTTTTTCAGAAGTTGTTGCAAAAAAAAAAAAAAAGCAGAACTCAAGTGCACAGTGCAGCACCTGCATGACACAGCACACACACGCGACACGCCACAGTTATCTTTTAGTTCATCTTTCAATAAGGAAAATGACTGAGCGCATTTTGAATAATGTAATAATCACATTTGCATGATAAAAGTGAAGTATGTTGTAACGATTTTTGATGGTATGATTATGGTCTGAGGATAAATGCATTAATTTATTAAAAAAAAAAAAAAAAAGAAAAACTGAAAAAGTTTTGTTTTTTAGCTGCTGCTGCTTTCACCAAAATAAATAATGCAGCTAAAAAAATCATAAATAAAAAAGTGCAAAAAGTCTGAACATCTCTAAGCACTGTTCAGAGGCAAATAATGTAACACCTTTGGAGAGTGAGAACAGAAACACTCGCTGTAGCTGAGCCTTTCCGGTTACAAAACCATGTAAAAATCTAGTAAAATCGCTGCATCTGTGGCGCAGAGACCCACACTCACACGTCTTGTTTACGTCGCAGCGTTCGTGGGGGCCGACTACTGTGCTGGAGACATAATGTTGATAACAAAGTGGAGAAGTGGGGGCACCGAGAATCGGCGGCAAATCCATCGCAAGATTCCCAAAGATCTCACCCCCGGTAACAACACTATGCAAATGGGAGCCGATTATGCAACAGGCCTGTTTATGCAAGAGAACACACACAAGCAAATACACAAACCACAAAACCAGAATACACTGACAGATGGCTTACAAGCGGCGCGTACTCACACACTTGGTCACAAATATACACATATTCTAGTTCATGTGTGCAGACACACACACACACACACACACACACACACACACACACACCACTGCAAAGCTGAAATCATGCAATTGCAAACACAGCAGCTCTCTCTCTCTCTCTCTCTCTCTCTCTCCTTCTCTCTCGACCTGCTTGCTGTGAGGTTCGCAAAGAGTTAGTGTTGCCGTAGCAACCCCCGGCTGGCTGTGGGGTGGCGATGACGTGTTTGGCTGCACAGCTTTGACCTCTCCCAGCAGACTACTGTTCCTTTTCCTTTCTGACTTCCCTCTCTCTCTCTCTCTCTCTCTCTCTCTCTGTCTCCTCTCCTCCGCTTTCCCTTTTTTCACGACTCGCAGTGTCAATACGTTGACGAGCATGTCGGCACGCTTCCTGCACTCGACTCAGGTTGTGCTCAGGTTGCTACGCCGACAGCTGATCATCTTTCCCTTTCCCATTTGAAGCTGGCCACATTGCTTTTTTTTTAACATGATTGACAGACTTGAGCTCCGGGGCGATAACTTGACTTGTTCACTGCAGGCCGGCTTTGAACGCCTTAGATTACATCTCCGCGTTGAGATTCCTCTCACGCCTCTCTGAAGAGAACGCCGCTTACGAGTCCCATTTAATCACACGGCTCGCGCCAAGTGCTCTTGAACCTGGCGAACCCCCCCCCCCCCCCGACTGACCTGGATGACCGTGTTTCCGCCCTCCAGCAGGGCGATGGCCAGCAATATGCTCTCCTGGAAGATGCGGTCGCTGGTCGCGTTCATGATGAGATCGATGACCAGATCGGAGGCCCCCTCTTTGTCCAGGTGGCACTGGACCTCCGCCAGACTTAGCTCCCCCCGGCCTCCGACCCCCGAGCTGACAACTGTGGTCACGGGAGTGAAAATCATTACCATCGACATTAATACCGACGAATGTATTTACATTTCAAAACAGGGCAGGGACGTCTTGGGATATTTCATGATTCAATGCATGCTAAAAAGTGTAAGATTTGACGTTTAGAATTTGACATTGCAGGAAACAACTATTCGCCACGTAGCGATGTGGTGGCACAATGGGCGGGGAAGCGAGGAAGTCACACTGCCTCTGTGTTTGATGTGATCTGAGTTGCTCTGATTTGACGGTCTGGAAAACAGCGTGCTAGTGCACATGAGTCCCTCTCTGTCCCCCCTCACTGTCTGTTCCTGACAACATGGCGGCCAGGTGAGAAACTCTCAGAGCTGAAACGCAAACTGAAATGAAAACACTTTACTCGAGCGTTCAAATCAGGTTTCTATACGATGCCGTTTATGCCGCGTGGAAAGAGCCACAGGTGTACTTTCCTATCCACTCAGCCACAGCACACAAATAACATCAGATGTGTCGGTAAACCACGGAGGCACTTTAACTCCTGCTGCCGCTGCCGGCTACCACAGCCAGCCAGAGAAGCGGCGGTGAGATAACAGCACCCATCAGAGCCGTCTCTGGCTGGGCGAGCCACTGAATCAACAACACATCCCATTCTAGACGGAGCTTGGCTCTCCGGTCGCCTGGCAACAACACGGCCCGCAGTATGCTCGGCGGCGCAGCCGAGGTCCAAGGGCTCAAACGAGCACAAGGCCATGGCTGTGAATAAGATCTCATTTTTTTCTCCATTAGAGACGAACGATGAGTCATAGCCGTGATGAGAGCACACGGAGCGACTCGCTGGAATGAATAAATGTCAGTTACGGACAATCTATCGCATTTGTGAAATGTCATTCTCGATTGAGCAAAGATCGGAAGGCGGATGGGTGGGGGAGACCGCTGTCGTTTCTAATAACACCTGTTTTTCCGCACATACGTGTGTGAGGCCTCCTGTGAGTGTGCTACCGTGAACCTGACGCGGCATGCAAAAAAAAGACGTAGACTGCCGGAGAGAGTGCGGCCCAAGTACTGTAGGCGATGCCGACCCATATTCGTGTATTCTTTTGTTTACTGCTACGTGAAATGGAAATTGTCAGTGACGTCTGTGGCTACGACTATTCTTTGTAATCTGTGTAGCTAAGAGAGAAACAGTTCCCACATGAAAGGAACTTCCACATAATGTGTACTACCTCACTGTGTAATTTGTGAAATTCAAGGGACACATCAGCATTTTGATCAGATTAAACAAAATTTAACTTTCAATATTTCTTGGACAGACTCCACATTTTGTGTGAGGTAAAAATATTTCTCTTTTTTTTTTTTTTTTTTTTTTGAATGGAAGTTTGAATGGCATGAGCAAATCTCAGTAGTTTCATGTTTTTCTACATCCACTAAACAAAATCTGTTCCTGCCATTTTTCAGCTCGCAGCAATAAACTAAACTATTGGCGCTGTGTGTTGAGCTCGTTGCAACACTGGCCCACTTTCCCAAAGTCAATCATTTCAAAATCATCTTATCTTTATGAGCATAACCATATACACACACAGATACTGTATTTTTTTTTTTTTTTTTTTTTACACACACCTGTAGGTGATTTCCCTGGCGCTCCGGCAGTGAGTGGGCCGTTGCTGAAGGTTGTGAGGCTATCTCTCCTCTGGCCGGGTTTGACGTTTCCATAGTATCGATTGACCAAGATCTGCCGCAGAGCTTCGCCCTGTCAGCGAGAGAGGGCGTTAGGAGAGCGAAGCGCCAATTAAATTTACCATGACACAGAAATGGAGCGGGAACCCAGAGTTGACGTTGCTGTGTTAATGTGGCAGCACGAGACAAGACGATCGATGCACGAATACACTTAATCACACTGATAGTTTTAAGTCCCACGTCAGACAGCTCACAATATAAAGCAATGAAAAGTCACGAGGTTACATGGACACGTAAAAATTTCCCCAACTCCTCTCAAGAGCACATTTACTCCACTTGAGAGCCCTTGCCCTTTGTTTTTCATCTTATTTAAATCCCTCTGCTCAAGGCAATTAAATTAAAAGCCAGAAAATGAATGAAGTTGAATAGAAATTTTACGTTAAAAAAATAAGACAAGCAAGGAGAGAGAGTGAAATAGCCTTGAGGATAATTCTAATAGGACGTTTTCTTTTGAAGAACACGAACAACACATCGTTTTTTTCCCATATTAGTTTGCTGTCAGCGCAGTGCAGTCACCTCCACGATCCCTCTGGGTCCTCTTTGTCACCACGAGAGAAGATATGAAAACCCAAAGTCGGCGTTCACCGCTTACATGTTTCATATCATGTAACTGACAGGGGAGTGCGTGCCATGCCGTAATAGCAGTGTGACTGCGAGGGCATCGGGACAGCCAGTCGGGGGGTCAACCATCGGTGAGACGGCGACCCGGAGCAGACCAAACTCAGTACCTACCCTCGTTTGATCCTCCAGTTGCTTCTGTGGCTGGTTGGGATCAAGCTCCTTAAAGGTGAGGTGAGTTAGCAGAAAGCAATAAAATAAAGGAAAATATAAATAAAATAATAATTAAAAAAAAAGAAAAAAAGGTTGGAAAGGAAATTTGAAAAAAGAAATCAGAAAACAAAATAGGGTGTTAATACAGTGCAAATTAGTCAC
Source organism: Haemulon aurolineatum (assembly GCA_038406115.1). Lineage (NCBI taxonomy): Eukaryota > Metazoa > Chordata > Actinopteri > Lutjaniformes > Haemulidae > Haemulon > Haemulon aurolineatum. Next base: position 6,492,874 of record JBCAUF010000061.1, on the reverse strand, counting down.
TTTACTAGCATGCAGGAAATAGGGTGCAAATTCGATCATGCAGTTAAGAGGGAAGTGGTTGTATCAGGGAAGATGTGAGGTCGAGTCATGCAAGGCGTCAAGCAAAGGAGGACTGATAGTCACTCTAAAATATCACACATCTAATACGGAGTTAACTATTCAGAAAAAGAAGTTCATTTCATTGCTTATTTCAACAAAACCAAACAAAAACACAAAAACAAAGTATGAAGACTCAGATGCACACTCTTGACAATCCAGTGTAGGAAATTTCAAACATTGCAGTCTGTCATGTAGTGACTCCCTCATTACTTTAACAGTAACAGCAACAGTGGCAAAATATGACAGGACGACAAGCTGCCAGAGGGGTAGAAACGAAAGCCATGAGAATGAAGGGGGGGAAAAAAAGAAACAAAGAAAAAAAGCTTTGTCCAGGTTACATAATGGAGACGTGAGCTACTGACACACACCGAAAGCACTGATCTGGCATGGAAAAACACCTCAGCCATGACTTAAACCCCACAACCCACCCCACTGAAAGAAGGTCAGGAAATTGGACTTTGCTCAAACACCAAGAGGTGGATGGAAAGATGGAGGCAAAGGCAGTTGGGAGGAAGGGAGGGACGGGCCGGAAGAATGGATGAGTGGGCGAGTGTGAGGAGGCGCAGGGGCCGACATGTGGCACAATTCAAGATCCACAGGGTGAGCAATAAGCACGAGTGGGCCCTCGAAAGAGGAAATACAACATGGGGATGGGTCGTGACTCTCATCTCGTCGGATAAAGAGATACTGAACACGAATGGAGGATGGAGTTAGTATATAAGTAGGACAGATGATCTTTGATCAGCAGTGACCCATATTAGCGGCCAGCGGGGCAATATGGGTCTTAAACACACCTCGGCAGGGACTTCAGGCTCAGGTGGAGGTGCCAGCTGATTGGAAATAAAAGGATGATGTTAGTCAAAGTTTGAAGATGTTGCATTAGTTGTGTTGCTTCTGTCTCCAAAGAGAAGCACCCTCCCTAACAACTCTACCTGACAAACTCCTCTCACCTAAAAGCTGCTGTTTCAGTGATGCGCCTACAGTATCTGCATCTGGCTTTTCTACTGTCGGTCACATGCACGACTGCACATCATAAACGTGCATGACTTGTAGAGCCAGGGCCAGAGAGAAGACCTTGGTGATAATGGATTGCACACAGCGTCTAGAAAATCACTCCGTTTCAATGTGTCTCGTGTCACGTGTCTTAATGGAGCGAGCCTTATGGGACAGCATGGACAATGAGCAGTGGAGACCTCTTGCAGCAAGGAAGCAGAGACTCTGTGCAGACTCACACACTCAATAAATATATAAATAAACAAACAAATAAATAAATAAATGCCCTGCTTCCATCATGCTGCCGGCCTTTGGCTACAGTTCTACACTGTGGTGCTGTTGGTATTTAGTGGTTCACTGTTACCCTGCTGCTGCAACGTGTTGCGGCCCGTCCCCTTACCGTACATGACAGGACAGACAAGAGGCAATAAAAACAAAAATATTCACGCCCACCAAATATTTAAATTTGCATATTGGCTGCTATACAGAGAATTATCTTCCAGCCGATACCACACGGGGTAAAAGTTAAGAAATCAAAGTGATTCAAGAGTAGTAAAAAAAAAAAAAATAAATGAATAAAAAAAACAGCTAATGTTACTTTCCTCCCAAAATATGAGAATGTGCAAGTCATCTTTGAACAGAAAATGCTGGCTTGTCTGGAAAGAGCTTCAGCTCCTTTTGTGTGCATTTGCCAAACTACTGCAAACCTACAAAAAAGCTGCAGCAATTCAATAAACTAGAGGGTTAAACTGAAAAATAAACTTAAGAATTAATATTTAACTTTGTGGGTTGCTTTTGCTAATGGCAGGGCCCTTACAGACATAAAGTAAAACAGACTAAATAATGAAAACGCTGGAAAATAGTACCATCCAAATTGGCAAACAATTAATGGTGCATGCAATGACACGAACTCCCTCAATCCATATAATTCAGTTTAAAATGATAAAGAAAAACCAGAGTACAAGAAAATTGAAGATGGCTTACAAAGAATAGGCTCAAATTCCAGTTGTTCGAGACAGAAAATGACTCATTTTACCCCACAATGCTTATAAAAATAACTTTATACCTGCACACGCGCACACAACTCGCAGTGAATGTGAGAAGCTAAGAAAACAAACATGCAACCGGACATGACCATACGTCTCTCTCTCTCTCTCTTCTGTCTCTCTCTCTGTAACCCAGTCACGGTGGTTCATGCTGATTAATTGTGCAACTGGACAGGAATTTCCCCGTGACAATACCCCCTTTTATGTCAACACAGTGATTTCCACAGAATAATGGTAATGCATGCATCACGCATGCAACTGACGCTCCAAGCAACGTCCATCACAAACTCTGCCAAATTTGAACTCTGACATAAAAACATACGGCGTGTAAAAAGTTGCATCAGCCGAATGGCTAACACTTGTCAGCATCAGTGTCACATGTCACGCCTCCTAGAATAGGTGTCCATAAGTGCGATGCCGCGCAAACACGTTGACATTTGGGACATCTGCAGACACGGAGGCAGTTGGGGTCATAGGACCTCACCGAGAGGAGAAATCAATATATGCCTCAGGGGATGTTGCACCTTTCTCAAGGTGCTGCCAGTAGTCATAGCCTACCTCTTTTTTTTTTTTTTTTATTTTATAAAAACACAACAAAGAGTCTAAATCTGTCTCCCGAAACAGCCCGACACAGCGAGCACTGCTTTACCTCACCTCACAGGGAAGTCATTAAAGGAAATTGGCTGCTCATGATTAAAGAAAACAAGTCTTCGGGGAAAAGGCCAGGAGGATGGTTGTGCATATTACAATTTTATATCATCATATTATATTATTAAAGTGGCCTGTAACAGAAGCAGACCTCAAATAATTAACAGGTGTTATGGTGGGGAAAGTGCACTCAACACCTAAAGCAAATCCTTAACTTCCCGTGGCCCCCCCTTGTCTACCTGGTGCTGCCTCGACCGAAGTGCACCACTGCTACTGTCTGCTGGAAGACATCTCTGCCGCACTTTTATTGCCAATTACCACTGAAGGTCACACATCAGTGGAGAGTTTAAAATTCCAGGAAAATGGAGAAGAAGAAGAAAGAAGAGAAAAAAAAAAAGAAAAAAAAAAGGAAAGAAAATTGCTGGCTCTTATGTAACCGCTTCCTGAGAGCTGGCTGCGGCCCAAGAATCGTGCAGCATTAAGTTAAGGAAACTGGGACAGCGCCGCGTGCCGCTGACGAACGTCCGCAGCTCCCCCTGTTGACCAAGGAGGAAACGGCAGCGTCTCCCGACCTCACCCGCGGTAGCAGGCAGGGGTATAAACCAGGACAAGCAGAGTTTATCTGAGGCAGCTTGGCAGGGTTAGCGATGGGAGTGGCAGACAGTGGAGTGTGGAGGGGGGGAAAAAAAGGCATAAGAGTGAAAGTGAAATGGACAAAACAAACATATTTGCAAGGAGGTATCGGTGGGGATGTGGTAAAAAAAAAAAAAAGAAAAAGAAGAAAAAAAGAGGAAATGTTTACCTACAGCTAAACAAATAGTAATTGGTCTTGGAAAATGGGGAGATTGTGGTGGGCTGGCATAAAGAGATGGAAGAGATGGAAGAGATGGAGAAGTTGCGAAACACAAGCACACACACATACCACACACACACACACACACAGACCACCACACCAGCGTAGAAATAGTCCCTTATATAACCCTGACTGCATGTATGGGTTACGTGCTCAGCGCTGTCCTCAGCAAACCAGTGTTACATCACCGGAACAAGACAGAGGCATCATCTCCATTGAACCCCTCTGACCTCCCACGAGTCAGAAAACAAAAGAAGCTCGACCGTGCACGTGGGGGAGGCGCGACCGCGGCGCGCCGAACGATACGATCGGGCCCTGGCAAAGAGGGTGGCAGGGCTAGTCATGTCTTGTTTTCCCCCTGGCTCGTGTTTTTTTTTTTTTTTTCTTCTTTTTTTTTCGCATTTCTATTTCTGGAAGAGCGAGATAACCTCTGCTAATGGGTGAGCCGTCACTCCGCTTTATCCTGCTCTCTCATCTCTCGCCCTGGATGCACACACACACACACACA
>JBCAUF010000061.1:6420304-6433655 GCA_038406115.1 Haemulon aurolineatum | reverse complement strand
AGAACTGAGAACTGCTGATAGATGTAGAGAAACTCATCTATGATCAGTATGATCACTCAACAGATTGTTTACTTATGTATTTTGCCAAAGCTAACTTTTAAACTTATTCCAAATAAAAAAAAGGAAACTGCTTATTATACCACAAAGTATGATCCAACTGCAGCTAGAGGCATGAAACCATTCTTCCCACACATCTTTGTGTTCATTAAAATCTTTGGGCCTTAATTAAGGCCACATTACTAAAACTGATGACTGCATTTTTAAGGATTTGGTGAAAAAGTTGCATAATCTGTCTTATGTACCACATTTCAAAGAGCAATAATATGTTTCCTATTGCTCAGGCCAAACATTGATTAATTTTTCACAGCATTTTTTGAAGATTTCAGGTTAGCTCTGGGTACGTGCCTTAATTGAATAATTGAACATGCACTCATTTGTTCTCTTGTAGCCTTTAAAAGGGCCTTTCCCGGAGCGCATAATATGACTTGACAGTGCGGTTCTCATTGTGTCGTCCGACAATAGAGTGAAACAGCTACTCTTGCTCCGGATGAGGCAGGTTGTTGGGGGTCTTACATGGGCGCCGTTGTCAGAGATCCTTTGGCTTTAATGAGAACACACACGCACACACGCACAAGCCAACACAAAGGAGCTGAACTTTGAAGCTGGACTACAATTGGTTGGAGAGTTAATGAAGCAAAGGCATGATAGAGCCTGTTCTCTGGGGAGATTATCAACAACAGTCCAGCACTCCCTCTGCTACTGTGCTGATTGACTTGGCCTCAAATTGGCTGCGATGCTTCCCCCCAGCTTGGGAGGGAAGCTACGCCGTGGCCTAGTGGTTGCACTCTTGTCTGGTCTGACAGTGGAGAACAAAGGAAATTTCAAAGGTTTCCCTCATCTGCCTTTGTCAGCTTGAGTAGGCATAATTATGATGAGTTGACCCCAGAGGTTTCAAAGGGTCTTTTTCTGACTGCACCACTGAGTTCATCAAAGGCCATCAAACAAACAGGGAAGCAGAGATGCTCCGATTAGTCACAGAGAGGACCAGAAATGTCAGAGTTAGTATTTTTTAAAATCACAGTGGAAATCGAAAGCAGGAAAGGAAGAAAAAAAGAGAGAAAGAAGGGAAAAAGTCCAGGGAAAGAGTCAAGCACATTAACAAACAACCAAAATTTCACCGCATCCAAACTTTTGGGTGAAAACAGGAACATGACTTCAGCCCTCATTCGCGCACCCTGCAGCAGCCGTCCCGAGAGACTCCTGGGTGCCTTCCTCTGCTGCCAGGCAACTGCAGTGACAGTGTGATTCACTCACATGACAAGATTTTGCAAAGCAATTAAGCGAGGAGTCAAGGGGGTTCATCAGTCTCCCGAGGCGAGCAACATATTTAGCTCCTCACTCTGAGTTTGAAGAATGAATGAAGTTTGATGGGATTTTACCAAGAGACCAAGTTAGAGAGGCCTATAAACCGCCAAATAAAAAGTTTTGGAAGGTTCCTCAAATGTTCCCTCTGTGGCTTTGCTATTCAATGTTTGAATATAAAATTCAATGTTTATAATACAATAACAATGCCACATTTTTAAAACCTTTTCTTGGATTTGCAATACTTCACCTTCCTCTACATTTGTACACAAGTTAGAAATGTGAAAAGATATGGTGCTTTTGTGTTCCACAAATATGTACTTTGCCAGAGCTGTCTTGACACTTTGAACAAAATGACATTTTAGCTCAAGATGAAGGGTGAATGAAAGGGTGACTACACTACACAACTACTCAAAATGTAAAAAAAAAAAAGTGATAATGTTGATATTGAATTCAAATATCAGAAAATGTAATAGCTGAGAATTTGGTGTTTGGTGAAATTAATTAAAAACCAACCAAACTGCAAACTCAGCTACACATGAGACAGACACTCGTCACACTTCAGCAATACAGCAATAACGTTTGAATTAAATACACCTTATAGCATTATGCTTCTATTAATGAACAGTAGCTTTGGGAGGGGAATGTGAGACTGGAATCATTAAATCTGCAATATGGTGACTTCAAACATTTGCTCACAGATGGTGGGTGACGCATCCATACACTTAAGATAATTCTTTGTTTTATCTGATGTTTTTACATCTTTCTTTCAACTGTATTCTCTTATGGGCAAAAAGTGGGCACAAATCAATTTGAATACCAACATAAAATACAACATACTACAGTAATGAGATTTTTTTTCAAGGCTTAGAGGTTAGTTGACATAAGTAGTTAACATAAATATAGAGAATCATATAGACATGTGGTAAATGAAAATCATCACTATAATACAGAGGAGAGAGCTTGTGATGTTAAGAAAAGTGCACTGATGCTTGAGAGGGCAATTATCTCCCATCAAGCATCTGTGAGAAATCTGTAAAGCGAGTCTTGCAAATGTATCCAGTTATTTCTCATGTTAACATGAACACCCGAAGAAAACATCATTGCTTGATTAAAATGACAAAGTTATTTAGATTAATTAAGATTTGTAGCATATCGCACAGCTGGATTCAAATCAGGTGACTGGCATAAAATTACAGCGCATGATTGCAAACGTTCTGGTGTAGTTCAGGACTTAAGATGTGCTACATCACATTTCGTGATTCAGCCTCCTTTTCACTCTGCCCTGCAGTAACACAAGTCTAACAATGTTTTACAGAGTAAAAGGGAATAACAGCAATGTATTATCTCCAGCAATCAATGCGCAGCTTTCACAAATCAAGTCAGCCATGCGTGTTCCCTGTAAAGATGTTGAATCTCTCAAGAGGCTCCATTCTTCCAATCCAATCAATACCCTTTGTCTGTTTCCACTTAGCTGGCTATGGGTCAGTGTCTGTGTTTTAAATGGGGTGTAATAACCAGCAGACACTTTCTCTGCAGGACCTCTTGTGCTGCACAGAGACAAAAGGGTCTCTCACCTCAGACAATCTGTTTATGTTGCTTAGTTTAAAAGACATGTTCACTGCGCCTCGAGCTGGTGGCCTCATTAGCTCGCACTTAAACAACATTTTCATTTAAATCTTGCAGGTCAGTTCAGGTGCAGTGCTGCAGGAGAACAGCCTGTCAGTCACGGGTTATGAGCAACGGGAGATGCCTCTGCTATACAGAGGTACAAAGGCACAGGTTTCACATGATGTTTTTTGTGTATACTCCCCAGAACAAAGTGTATGTACTCCCTGTTGTTCGCTGCTCATTTCCAGCCCCTCATCAGTAATGATCACACAACTGAACTGGCTCCATATTTCTCCGAGCTGTCTCTGTCGTCTGCCTTCAGCACGTGCACAGGCATTAAATGAAATTGACTGTCTATGACAAGTCAACTGGCACCAATCATAATGGCAAATTATTACAGCGCAAAGCAATGAACACTTTGTAATGTTGTGTCATCACCATGGAAAATGGAAAAAAGTCTTTTGAACAACAGAGGGCAACTTGCTTTTGCTCCTTGCATAAAATGCAAATGAGTTCACATGATCCTTAGAGTGAATATTTGCTACTGGCTGAGGCAAGAAACAGTTACTGTGTTATATTAAATTGTACTGATCTTAATGTTTCTTAAATCCAGTTTTAAAGTATTTATTTTTGAACTCTGAATGTACACCTTTTTTTTTTCCATTCTATATTTTAGATGTTGATATATTTTACAAGATAAGTGAAAACTTTGACCAGCCTGTGATGCTATAGAAAAGGTCTGGGATCACCAAAGTTGTAAGGATTCATCATCTGTGCACTACGAATGTCTGTAACTACATAAGAGTACATAATACTTCATTTCAGTCCATCTAATAGTTGTTGAGATATTTTAGACTAAAGTGATGGAGAGACCAACCAACAGACTGACACTACCACCTCCAGGGCCTGGGTGCCAGCAAAATATTCCAACTCCTATTGCAGCATCCCTAACTTTAAGCTCAGAAATAGCTGATTGACAAAACCAGAGCATTCTGTCTCGGCTGGAGAACTAAAAGTTACACACTTGTGTTCCTAATAAAAAAAAAACAAAGCAGCGAGAACACCCCCACACTCGCTGTCTCTCATTTTCCAATGTAAATGAGGGGCTTCATAAAGGCAAGACCCTGTTGGATTTTGCGAGTCAACAGATGTTTGACCTTTTCTGACCTGCTTCCTAATGTCATTGTTGCACTGGAGGAAAAGTCAGAGGCAGCATAAGGTCAGGCCAAAATATGCTGAAAATGTTGTTATGCCAGGATGGGATCTACTGGCTCCTCATTTATTGTCTACTGGCTCCTCATTTATTGTAACACAATCGCATACTGTGCACAAATGCAAACATAGCACATGCATGTGTGCAGCCACTTACTGTGCACACACAAGCAATCAATATAAGAGAGCATTTTGCAGTCTATTGTTGACTAGGCAATCAGTAGAATAATGGAGTGAGGCCATCACTGATTGTATTGTCCCATTATTGTTTCACCTTCATGTCAAAGTGGAGCATTGTCTATAAAATTGTTTTCCATTGTTTCTCATTGAAAGCATGCTTATTAAAATTGCCTCTTGTTTACACACTCATATATTCTGCGTCTGAATTTAGACAATTTTTCCTGTGGATTTTGACTTTCAGTACTACAGAGCACTTTATACGCCTGTTTGAATAAAGACACAACAGTAGGAGCTACGTCGAACAAGATGGAAATGAGCTTCAAGCCTCTGTGTCAGCAGTGAGACTTAACACGTATTCACACTTACAGTATGCTGCAGGCTACAAGCGAAGCACTTTAATTGGGCCCTGGGAGAAAACACCACAACAATCCATCCAACAATTCATTATGCATTTAACAGATGATTAACATCAGTGAAATGCATTATGTTTCCACACTTCCATTGTGATTTTTCCCACAGTACGCCTCCATTATTCATAGAGGATAGAAGCAATAATCTAATCATAATAAAGTCCTACAAATAGACACACAACAACAACAATAACAACAACAGCAAGTGAAAATAACCTCATCTTCTGGTGCCTGTATTCCACACTATTCATAATGAATTTCTGCATTAGTAAGGCTAAAATAAACCATCATGTCACATGTACAACCGGCTTCAACTCACAATCACACTCTCCAGGCTGTAAACAGATCTCCCACCACTCTTCAATGAAATATTTCATGCTTCATTGATGCTGGTGTGGAACTCGTTGCCCCGATACCACAGAAACTACATTTGTTTCACTGTCATTTGCAATTTTTATTTTGATAGAATAAACTAATAGATAAGAAGATCATGAAGGTGCAACAGATTTGCACAGATTGCTGTGTACAGAACCAGGAAATGATTTCCATGCCATCAAACTGTGCCCAAGAGGTACACATCATAGAAACATCAAACATTTTGATATCCAGCATGTGTGACACACTGGCCAAACCCATGTCAACATATTTCATCATGGCAAAGAATCCACAGCCACTGTGCCAGCATTGTGTCAACATCATAATGTTTAACTGGCAGCTTTAGCATGATAATGTTTGCTAATTAGCACTCAACACAGACCTCACCTATTTGGTCACCAAATACTGGCGCATAGATTTGGTACATAGATGTCTGTAATTTGATGGCAATCCAAAATAATCATTAGATGAAATGCAATAGAAAGTCATAAAACCAACAACTTTAGGTTAGGTAAATAAGAAACTAGATTTTTGCTGATAATCATACAACATGATCCAATGCAAAAAAAAAAAAAGTTAGAGATAGAGGCCATGCAGACCCTCAATTTAACCATGTTCTGCACAGCGTAATTCATCAAAGACTTGCTAGGTAACAAGCACTTTGTGAGTAGTTAAATTTATCTTCAGATGTGTGAGAGTTTGGGAATAATAGGAGAACAGGCTCACAGGTGCTGTCTCTGCAGGGCAGCCAGTTGCTCTCAGGGAGAGGTGTGAAGTTACACCCACACTCTCCCCGTAACAATGAAAAATAGCCGAGGCTGGGCCAGCACGATTGCTGCAACCAACAAGAAGCCATGATAACTATTATGCATGCCTCCTCATTCTCTGAGATAAACAATTTATGTAAGATGACCTTCTGTTGAACCCTGTTGATGATCATCTGTTCTGCAGAAGTGGAGCTCATCACGTTGTCCAAATACAGGTAGTGAGGAGCCAGAGCACGCTGAGCCATCAAAAGATGAGTGCTGTGTGGATTACAAAAGGCAGCAAAACGCTCTCTGCTTTTCTCACTCCAGTTTCATGTACTTAGCTTCCAATGGCTACACTCAGCTTTGGAGGAGGCACGCTTTTTTAGAAGAAAAAGAATAAAATTACAATTTCAACTTCAGAGGTTAAACTAGAAATATTCATGCCAGGGTTCACTGTGCTGAGAAAATACATACAGAACAGTGAAATTCTCTGTAATCTCCTTAGCAGGAAAAAAAAGCAATTTAAGTATTTAGCCTTAAACAAAACAGCATTTTGACTGTAAAAAACAGTACAAATGGCTGAATCTGTCCAAGGCCTCAACCTGTGTATGAACCCTCCACAAAGCCAAGACAAAGACATCTCCACCCCACCCCCACCCTCAGGGAGATCTCACCCAAGGGAAAAAGCACCTGTCAATTAAGAAGAGGAAAATGTCACCAGTTTTTCTGTCAAAAGTGACCTGCCGTGGAGTGAAACTGGTGATGCATGTCAATAGTGTAATCAGAGGAGGATGTTAGGAAGTGAACATCTCCTCTTCACTGAGTAGGAGTCATGTCGAGTGGCTATGTGTGTTTCACTTGGAGTGGCTGGTATTGGTTAAGTGATTTTAAATATCCGGATTTAGCTCTAAAAGCTTATGCTGGGATTCGCTCAGCTGCTGCTGTTTCTGCTTTATGAGAAGCTATTTTATTTCAAGCTGACAGACTTATGGACAATTTTATAGCTTTTTTATGAAAAGATAAAAAAGTCTAATGCCTATGTCTCAAAAATCTAATACCATTGATATAAAAGGGCTTGTATTGATCACATATTTTGGAATTTGTACAGCACAGTATCGGCGTTTCTATTGCCTGCCAGACAACATTAAATACAGTCACAGCAGGCAGCAGTTGCCTGGGAACTGTTAGCTTTAGCCTGTCTTTTAACGTCATCAAGTACATATTAATGTTTTATCAGATTCTCATTTGTAAATAAGTCCACTTGAAGCTGGACTCTGCGTTTTAAACAGTCATAGAGCTAATGTTAGCTTAGTAGGCGAGCAACAGCTGATAAAATCTGCTATCAACAGTCATTAAATAGCCAGGAAAATTATCTAGAAATTAGAAGTCAGCTTTTGTTTAAATTTGACTGAAATCAAGGACCCTTTTAAAAATAGAAGAATTTGAGTTGCGGATCTGCTGTTGTCAGCAGTATATGCAGGTGAGCAGTGAGGTTTCATCTGAATTCACTCTGCTGTGCTCAGAGCTCAACTACTCCACCATCTCTTCGGTTTATCGTCGGCTCTTAATGCAGGCGCTCAATCTTTGAGGCTTTAAATGGTTGGAGAGCTTCAGGTTCTGGCAGCAACTTCTCACTGGACAATGATTAAATTTTGATTAATTTCTGTCAGCAACTGCAGCGGGTAAGCTGGATATGAGACAAAACATCCCCTTATAGGCCATGAGTCACTGGGCACTCACCACTTACAGTATCATAGCAGAGAGCTGATGCTCGGGACAGGCAGGTCACAACCCTGACCCAAACACATCATCAACATGCCCAAGCATAGATAGAATACAACTCTGTGTTTATTGGGTTGAAAACTGACCTCTGTTTGTACTCTTTTAAAGGTCGTCCCATCTCTGTCGATTGAGCTCATTCAGGAAAAGTCCTAAAAATAATAATAATATATCTAAACCTTGAAAGGCAGACGAACCAGTGGCACTGCTTGAAACAAGAACTGTTCAGATATTTGCACAGAGACGTTTTGTTTCCTTACAGTATTTTCCAGCTGCAATTTTAAAGTTGCCCTCAAGCGTGACAGAAGAAGAAAAAGAGACATAAAGCCCAGCTGAGGAACCCTCTTTGCCATTCTATTTCACCTTCAGTGCAAGGATGGAGCTTTTCTCGCTCCACACCTTTGAAAGCGTACATGATGTTTTAGTGGTTTCCCACCTGCGGGGTGTTGACCTTGTCAGTGGTATTTCAGGCTCTGGGGACTTCTCTCACTTGGCTGCCAGCACCCGCAGGTGGATGGAGGGAGGGAGGGAGGTAGTCATGGAAACAGGCCACTTGGATGGGACACGGTGCAGGCTCCAGCACACGCTTTGAAAAGCTTTCATTGATAGCTGTCCCAATGAGCTGATTTCCGGTCTGTTACTAGGCTACCCACTGAGACGGCATGAAGGCTCGTCCGCCCTGTGCAGATAAAAGCCGGGCAGCGGATTTTTCAAAGTAGCGGTTTCAATGTGCAGGTTTAACAAATGCCAGACCACTGCTGCTTTGCCCTCCTCTGTCCATCATCCTCAGCACAGGACACAGGTCTCCCTAAAGGGCCCATGACATTCACTGACATTTTTCTCGCAGCATCTCCTGACATCTCTATACACAAAGAAAGGCAACAGTGTCAAAAAAGTGTTATATAATGTTATATAATGGAATGTATAATGTGCACCAGTGACACTATTTTTACTTTTGAGATCTTGTCTTTTCAAGTAATTCATACACATACTTAAACACTAATAAAGTAGCTTTAAGCAGATATTCTTTGAATGTTTGAATTCATCAACTAATTTTAGAAATGTGTATGCAGCAAAAAATGTCACTCAACTCCGATTTAAGTGAAGCTCAACCTCCATTTCTTCCGGAGCTATCGCCTACATCTCATGGCCTCCATCAGTAGTTTGGTAATTTATCATGAGAGTGAGACTGAAATAACTACATACCTTATCAATAGAAATATCACATAATAATAATCAACAAAGACGGATTACATTGTGTTATATTGCTAATCATTCATTAACTTTTTATAGACCAGCTACAGATACTTTGCAAGAGAGAGTGCTCACAAGAACGAGCTGTCAGGGGAGGCTAAACAGAGTTTGTTTGATTGCGCCACAAAGCTCAGAGCTGTCAGTCAACATCAGAAACAAACAGAGCTTCTGGACTCCCACCGGAGATCCACTTTTCTAGACACTGAGATTGGGATTTGCATTGTGGTAGAATGTAGACCTTGCAGAGACATTGAGAGGTTGCAAGTAATTCAACACATTCAACTGTCTCACTAGTTTCTTCAGAGAAACCAGATGGCTATTTCATGTTATTTTACTGAGAGAGAAAAAGTAAATCTACCTACAATGTTATATGAAATGAAAATTCAACATGACACAATGATGAATAATTTTCAGTCTCAGACGTGTTGTAAATTCAATACCATATACAGCAGCAAATGGTGAGAATGTGAACCTTTTGGCAGAGTAAAGAAGGGCTGCTTGGTGCCAAATAATGCTGCAGTCTGTACTTGCTGTAACTGTCCATTATCCATAATCACCATCTCTTTCGATCTCGTCTCCATTGCATTATATTATTATTATATTATATTCTACGTTGTGTTTTTCCTAAAGCTACAGTATGTGTGGTATAATAAAACAAACAGTGAACAAAAAACAAACAACAACCCCCCCGCCAAAAAAAAAAATGCAGGCACTGTATGCACTGTCATGGTTTTGACTGACTAATTTCTTTGTTTTTGAAGTTACTTTATATTCTCCGAGGCATATTGTGCGGTAATTATATTGTACCGAGACCAGAATTTAAATTATTCTCTGATAATTGCTTTGCAGAGGCAAACAGACTGCAGTCTGCATCTTCCATTATCTCATCCAACACATGTAACCTAACACCTACAGCAACACTCATCATAGTGAAATTAATGAATTCCTAAAGTAAAACATTAATGCGAGATGATGATTTTTCAATTTAAGTCTTTAAACCTTTACTTGGAATCAGTACATGGCTGTGTCTTATTAAATATACAGTATACACAATTAACCATATGCACTATTTATAAAAATGAGTCTTGGTGTTGAAATCATGGTTTAAAAAATATGAGGAAAGAAGATTTTATTTAACTTGCTCCTCAATAAACAACATGTTTGTGTGTGTAAACCACAACAAAACCAGTGATTGTAGACATATTCTAGCAAAATAAGAAAAGAAATATTTAAGAAATTTAAAAAGCCTTACATCTATTTACCTAGTTCATAACATTCATATTTCTATTGCTGGTTTACAGTAGCTGCTCTGCAAACTTAAAGTCTAAATCAAACATACTGTTATTTAATGTACAAAAAGTAAATTAAATCATAGCTGATACAACATTACAGAGGAATAGCTAACATTATTCAATAGACAGTATATCAAGTCTAAACGTACTTTGTCAGCTTATATTTGAGTTGATAGACAAATTAGTATATATATTTCAGTGCACAACAGTCAACAGTGAAACTGTTTTACAAGAGAAAGAAAGATGGCAGTCTCTTACATGGCTGCCAGAGAAACATGTCAAAAACGTGTTGGATTTCAGCTTTTCCCTTGACCGCGTATGCTGAATCCGTGACAATGCTCATGCTGTGTTCATCAAAACAAGTTGCTAAAAATAAAGCACAGTGACTACTAAGTCCAGGAAGCTAAACAAAGCTGCCATATTGTGTGTCAAAATGGTCGAGAGGTAAAAAGGCAGTATGCTAAACTAAAGATCTGAAAATCTCGGTTCGTCATTCACTTTAAAGAGCAAGTCTGAGAGAACCGAAGAAAACAAATAAGAAACATGAAACAAACCAAAAATGGTGTAGTTCACTTTTACACAAAGAAGCAAGTATGTATATTTGTGCTCCTGAAAGAAACATGTCTTTGTATTTCCCACTGGATAATAGCTCTCACCACATGTAATAGCTGCGTGTGGTGTCCACCTGACTGGGTTTGGTCTCGGATGAACCCTCTTTTTCCTTTTCACTGTCTGCCTCCCACAAGTTGATAAGAGGAGGGTACAACTCATTTAATGGTATTGACGAGGTTTTCTGCATGTACTTTTTCAGGGAATGGTGATAGTTTTTCCTCTTCCACCTCTTGGCAATGTACACTCCCAGTGAAGCCAGACTGATGATCGCAAACATGGTTCCCATGACTACTGCAAGAGCGGTGTTGGTCCCTTGGTCAGATATTTCCACAGTAAAGGTTGCTTGCTTTGTCGTCACATTCACGCATGACTTCTGCGTTTGTTGGTGGATATTGGAAACAGTGAGGCACACCTCGTACTCAGTTGCTGGTTGTAAATGTGTAAGGTTGTACTCGTGGACATCCACAGGAACCCTGGCAGTGTAAGTGATATGTGGGTTGTCTATTTTCATGGTGGCAGATGACCACTTAAGATTAGAAGTCATTACATTGGAGTTTATTTTCCAGGAGACCAGGATAGAGTGAGATTCTGTTTGTTTAACGTAGATCTTCATAAGCTGAGTGCTGTCTAACAGAGTGCCATTCACTCGAATAGCTGTCACTCGTGTGTCAGCGCCCTCTGAATTTTGAGCCACACAGGTGTATCTGCCAGAGTCCTCTACTTGAATATGAGAAATTCTTAGTGTCCCCTCACTGCTGAGACTGTACTTGTCAGACAGTGTGTCCATCATCACTTTGTTCCCCATTGGTGTCACCCAGTAGATTTCAGGCTCAGGCTGGGACATAGCTCTGCAGTCCAAGTCCACGGTCATGCCAATGTCAAGGTTGAGGTGGCTTGGAAAAGTGTCATGGGAAATCATGGGCAGGCACTGGTTTGCTAAATTTTTCTGCAGAACCTCCCGCACATGCATACCTCGTACTTCTGTTGGCATGGCACAAAACATGGACAGAGGTTCCATAAAACGGACAGTGGTTTTGTTGGAGCTCATCCACTGGATAACGCAGTCACAGCGCAGAGGATTGCTGTGGATGCTGATCTCACGTAAGTTGGGGAGAGAGTCGACTGTGGACTGATAGAGGGCATTTAGGGCATTATTATTCAGCATTAGACTCTCCAAGGCTGGGACATCACGAAAGGCCTGACGGTTGATAAAGGAGAATTTCGGGTTGTTTGTAGCCTCCAGCTTTGTGAGCTCGGGAAGATTGTCCAGAGCATACCGGTCGATAGAAACCAGCTCTCCCATGTTGTTTATACCCAGCTCCTTCAGTCTCAGCATATTCTTGAAATCTCCTTCCTGAATCTTGTGCACTGGATTTTTGTTCAAATCCAGGAACTTGAGGTTAGGTAGTTTCTGAAGTGCTCTCTGAGGAACTCGGACCAGCTTATTGTCATAGAAAGATAGACTCTCGAGATTGTCAAGTCCCACAAAGGCATTTCCAGGGATGTCTGTCAAGTCCATGCCAGCCAAAACCAGGCTTCTAAGATTGCCCAGGGGCTTGAAATTAAAGTCCATTATTCCAACAACGGGATTCTCCCCAATCATGAGGATCTCTAAATTGGGTGTAGATTCAAACCACTGGCTGTTGATGGTCTTGAGCTTGTTGGAGTTAAGGTGTAGCCTGAGCAGGTTGTGGAGCCCAGAGAAGGCATTGGCAGAGATGGTGTTGATCTGATTGTGGTTGATGTAGAGCTCCTGCAGGTTGCTGAGGTCCTGCAGACAGTAATCGGGCATTTCCGTGATCTGGTTCTCCTCCAAATGAAGTGTGGTGAGCTGGGACATATTGGTAAGGCCAACATCACGAATGCTACTGAAGTTGTTCTGGGACAAGTCCAGCTCCGTCAGGTTGAAGAGCTGCTCCAGCTCCTCACTGGTCCTGGCAATGTAGTTGCTCTGTAGGAGGAGAACCTGAGTTTCACTGGAGAGGTTCCCTGGGATGCGTGTTAAGCGAAGATCATTGCAGTCCACAGTGATGGCTTCTCTGTAGGTGGACTGGGGAGTAAACCAGGGCCGGATCTCGCATACACACAGCTGAGGGCACTCATTGCTCTGGACGGAGGATAGTCCTATAGATACCAGGATCAGGCCAGCAAAGACCTGGCCTAGAACAAAACAGTCTAACCTCCGTCTAGCCATGATGGGGAGGGACAGGAGGAGGGGTAGATGACTTTGGGAGAAAGTGCGTTACAGTCATCAACCAGACTTTCTGCTGATTAGGTCTTTCTGTCCAGTCAAATAGTCAGGAGTTGAAGCAGAGGGTAGTTTTTCACATGAAGATCTTGGGACTGCAGAGTAATCTGGAAAGAAAGACAAAACATGCATGTCATTATACAGGAAAACAGTGTCTACCCTATGTTTATAATGCAGAGTTTATAATACATACATTTGTTTTCAGCAATGCTAGAAGCATAGCAATAGGAATGGAAATGTTGGTCAGTCAATCAGGCAGGCCCATGT
>JBCAUF010000061.1:6390607-6401470 GCA_038406115.1 Haemulon aurolineatum | reverse complement strand
GCTGGCTGGCTGGAGCCTCGGTGAGCCACACTCCCATCTCTCATTTAGTGTGACTCACTGTGGGGCAGGACTGGAAGGAGAAAAGACACACGGCAGCCAAATCTGAGAGAGTGAAAATGATGTGAAATGTTTTGTATTTTTAGCCCGGCGGGCTGGGAGTACCTAAACCTTTCGCCAACCACGTTCCTGAGACTGAATCCTTTTATAAAACATCAGACTGGAGATGATGATCTCTTCATCTGCTGCCCAGCTCCGACTCCCTCCCTCTCCCCCTCTCTCTCTCTGTTCTGTTTATCTCCAGTTAGCCTCAGAGCTCACGTTGCTGTTTCCTCCGGCAAGGCAAAGCTATCCTCCCAGGGCTTATTCAAGACTCTGCTTTTCTGCTTAGTGTGGATTTCTCCTTCACAATGCACCGACGCAGAGGTTACAGCGCAGGCTCACTCACTAGTGAAATTTGATTTAATTTCCAGAGGATGGACGAGCGTGTGAGACAAGGCGCAGAAGGCAGAGCCACCAAAGGATGCGGGGACCAATTTGTCCTTTTATCTGTTACCTGAGGCTGCGCCAGTTCAATTCACAGATATGCTGCTGTCGAGTTTTACCCTCATCTCCTGTTAATAAGCCATCACAAGCTGCACAAGGGGTCAGATAACCCCATAATGGTTCCATCTATTCAAAAAGAACAGAACATTATTTTTTTTATTTTATCAGTTTCGGTGGTATCAGGTGATGTCACCAAATCCAGACCTATAATGATATTATAAGAGGTCGTCACGCCCAAATAAATGACAAAATGTTCTTTTGGGCATACTTCGTCATAGATATCACAACTTCAGAAGTGCCCCTCTAAATGGGTAACAGCAGCAGGAGTGGCAATAATAGGTAGTTGGCAATCTGGCCCAAGTTAACATCAACCTTGTCTTTACAAAATCCTGCCAAATCAGGTGTGTGTGTGTGTGTGTGTGTGTTTATTTTGCTTCCCTGACACCCTGCAGGTCATCCGGCGATCTGTTTACAACCAATAATCAACACTCAGGATGTATGCATGCACGGGCGTGTCCTGGAAATGAGCATCCACATTATTCACTTCACTTCCTCCTTCCCCCCCTCCCCGTGTTCAAACATACACAACTACCGTGACTTACACACACTGACACACAGCACAGGGCTGCCTGCATCCAGCTCCTGGAGCTAACACAGCTTTTACCGGCCACCCAGACGGTGACATTACAGGTTGAGGGTGAGAAGGTCAAAGGGAGGAAGCGAGCTCACAGTTAGTCAGCTGATGGTTGCCATAACTCCACGCGGTTGCCGGGCAGATTTGGCAGCTTGACGTTGGTTCGGCAGCCTGATCACTTTCTCACTTGTTCTTTTTTTGTCCTGTGTTTTTTTCTTTTTCCTCCACCTCCTTCCCCTCCCATGTAGCAGCCTCCTCTCCATATAACAGATTTGAGAGGTGTTTCATTACTCAGTCACTTCGCTCACAGGCTTCGCTCACGCATCCCAGCAATAAGGCATGCACAAGAACCCATTTCAACCATACCTGGAGATACTAACTCAAACCTCTAGATAGCACGCAGATGAAAAACACTGCCAGACATGCCCCCAAAAGCTGAAGAGTATCTCACTGTATCTGCTCGCGGATTGGGGGCTTTGGAATATGAATAAGCAAACGCACAGTAAGAGGGTTTCTCTGTACTCTGTCAGCTGTGTGTGACAACGGCAGAGGAACAATCCTGCATCCTGCGGAATATCTCCCATCTTATCCCGAGAGAGTGAGCAGCCTTCGCACCACTGAAGAAGTGAATTTACACCACAACATGCACAAGAGCAATGTCTTTAAATATTAATAACATCTGCCTAGTAACCAAACATGAGCTCTCCGTGGGACGCTCCACCGCCATTGCCCGTAGAGCATGAGAAGACCCATCCAAGCCTGAGAGAGAGAGGTCAGATGTTCGCTCAAACGGGCGGATTTACGGAGAGGGAGCCAAGAGGTGCAGAAAAAAACCCCTCACAGCCAATGAAATTCATATATTCCCACATGGGGTCCAAAAAGACAGATCAAAAGCTAACTGATAATCTGCCCTCGCCCTCCATCTCTTGATACATACAGTGGTGGATATCCTCCTGTGATCGCCGAGCACCTGCAGGGTGAAGCTGGCAGTGAGACTGATGTGTGAATGGACGGCCCATTTCTGGTGGGAATCGCTCCTAAGGTTCTTAATCATATTCCAGGAGCCCGAGAGCGCCGAGGCGATTTCAGCACCTCGGACAGAGCCGGCGCTTTAAAGGTGGGAATTTCCCACAAGGAAGTCTTCCCGGCTAAAGGTGGGAATTTCCCACAAGGAAGTCTTCCCGGCTCCAGAAGTATTCTCACTCAAAACGTCTTTGTTTTTGTCTCTTTCGCATGTATTCTTTGTGCTGCATATAAAAAAGGGATTTTTATTTGAATCTCAAAGTTTTTGTTGAATCTTTTAGATTTGGTGTGCGGCATGTTCTGGAGCTGCTCCCCAGTTATGTTGGGATTTCAGCAGAAGGCTAAAATATACTTGCATGTTCGCACACATTTGCATTTCTGCCAAAAAAAGGTCTGTTGAAACTAAAATGCAGTTATGGGTATTCAAACTGAATTTACAGAGCAGAAATCCTCTTTTGCGGCCAAATGTCGTGCAAACACGTCCTTAATCCATATAATCTGATCAGTGTGCTGTTATGTCTGCTGAGACCCTGGTTGTAAACACTGCTTTGTTTGACACACATTTTCTTACTATAGCACTTTTGGATTTTGGATGGCGATTTCAAGCCCGGTCTACCTCAATTAACCCTCTAATCTGCTGCTACAGTATTTGCAATTTGAGTCAAACACAATCTATTCCAGTAAATAAAGTGACTCACGACTGTAAACACGACTCCAAGCGAATGCTAATGTTGCTCGATGCCTGCTGGGTACAAATAGGGAACTGTTTGCTACCACATTAGCCATATCATATCAGTATTGTCCTCCCAGCTTGCTTCCACTGACCTGCTGTTTCAAATTACTGCTTTTGAGACATATAGTCTAGCATTTCTCTAGCATAGATGTGAGACTTTGTTACTATGTGGTTATGTGTTAACCTTTTTTTGTCCTTTTGTTTCATAGAGACTGAATCACTATACAAAAACACATGTGTTTTTGTGTGTGTGTGTGTGTGTGTGTGTAAATACAGCATTACAAAATATTGATCCTTATTTATACCTAAAGCCAAAATGAAAGTAGTGATTATAGATTGATTATATACATATGCATATATTTACCACTATTTAAACCCCATGCCCCACTTTGAAGCAATGATTGTGATTATATTATCAACTGATAAATGGTTGAAGTGGTTGGTTCAACAATTATGTTTGCTCATATGAAGCATCCTTAAATGACTGATGCTTGATTACACAATAAAATACAGTTGCAATCAAATATGTCATCATGTGCTGCTCAAACATTTATACCAGTGAATAATTTGTGAATAAACAGTTGATAGATGCTTTACAACACACTGAGACTTGTTCATATGTGCAGTCATATATCATTATATATGGTTGCAGCTATACTGAGGACCAAATAAGGAGTTTTAATTGTTGACAAATACATTATTATGCACTTAATAAAGGCCCTTATATTATGTACAACTACATTATGGCATGTTATAAACAATGCATTGCTGCAAGTGTATAGTATAAGTATAAAACGCTAAAAGGGGAGGGGGATGAAGTAAAGTGCAACCCACACTGCACAGTCATGTTTACAACCTGCAGCATGCAAAGTGTAAGTGTAAGAGACTAAATTTGAAAATAACTTTCAAACTCTGTCTCAGTGGGTCTAAGTGTCAAAGTGACATTCAGATTTTCTCAAGGCCATGCAGAGCTGCACTTGCAGTGAGTTTGTTGGACAGAGGGGAAAGTTTTCTGCTCATCTGCCTTTATTTACCCTCACTCCTGGGGTTTTTTGTCCTTCTGTGGGCCTGGATCTCGCTGTCCTGAGCCTATTATCATCACCTGACCGCAGACGACTTTCACTCGCCGCTGGAGAGACAACACGCCATCTCCGTCCGTCGTTATTTTCTCCTCCACTGAACATTTAGTATTTAGACATGGTCATTACAGAACCTCCGCTTTGATGAAAGATTTTTTGGAAAAGACGAGACAGAATCGTTTAGGCCAAAATACCACCGAAGAATCCATACTTTTGATTGAGTGTCTTTACTCCTCCCTACCACCACCCACTAAAACAAGAAAGCAAAACAAAACAAAAAGTCATCTATTCACAAGTTAGCACGCTCAGACACGTCTGATGCCATGGAGCTGCTCAAATGAGCCTGAGGTTGCATATTGTGTTAGAGAAAAAGCACACGCCTGCTACCATTAAGCCGGCTGTAAATGCCACACAAAAGTGGTGATTACACCTGCTGGCCCTCCATGGGCAGAGCACAATGCAGCTCTTTTAAACACATTTGCAAAAGAGGATTGTGTATATGTTCAGCCCCCCCCTCATGACTGACACTTCAGACAGAAGGAGCTTAAAAGGCCGACCTCATGGGGATCAAACATAAGAGTCTACGGACCAAGTAACAGCCTGGCTAACAGCATGAGATCTCGCCGTGGTCGTGGTGATTGGCTCTCCGCGACCACGGCCATTAAACTGCTCTTGATTAACAGTAAAGTCATAATGCTCTTCGGAAGACACCAGCTCTCCTTCTCGCTTTTTTTTTTTTTTCTTTTTTTTTGTCAGTGCATAATGTAACCCTAACCTGGTATTCTGTTTGTTGCTCATGTGTTAATTGGATGGATGACCTGCTGATAATTTACTGTATGAGGAATTAGACAACAACTACACACTGCTGCAGAATATCAAGGCTGATCTGCTGACACTGGTCTGACACAGAGCAGTTACACATAACAAAGAATCTGTAACTGATATACTCCATTATGAGCAGTTGATAGGCTGTAATTAAATCCTTAAAGGTCATCTTAACATTGTAATTATGTGAATGGATAGCCAAGAAATCCATTAGCAATTAATTAGAAATGACTTCTTCAGAGGGGCCGAGCGAAAAGGCAATTTGTATTTTTTATTTTTACATTTTACCTGTTGATGGCGCTAGATGAAAAATTCAGAGGATCGTCAGAAATGTGCTGACGCCTTGTTAAACATACCCGGCTTTGTTGCCACAAAGACAGCCGCAAAATGTTCCAATGGGCGATAAAATTAGCTGGTTTTCTTGGTGGAAATGAGAAGCAAATGGTGGTCCGTAGCAGCGTTGCTTGGCAGCCACTGTCTTGCTGTCCCGCCACCACCATCTCCTCCTCCTGGTGAGGGAAGTCAGCTCGTATTTATGTAATCTGAACTGTGTCACTTTACTTCTGATGCACAACAGAGAAATGTTGATATGGTGCGTACAAATGTAACACATCGGTGCTTTGCAGAAGCATACAATGCCAACATCTCATTCTGGGCTGCTGGATAACATTGCCATCCCTACAGGCTATAAGAGGCAATTGTGCACACAAAAAAAGTAGCAGTTCAAAAGTGCAGTTATGTAATTGTTTCATTCTGGTAGACAATAAAAGCAACCTGACAGCACCAAACATGATACCATTACTGGCTCATGAAGAACTCCCTCATTAGGATACAGTTTTTCACACAGAATTAGAGCAGCAGCAGAAGGGCTGCATTCGTTTCTCCGGGGAAAGTTTTGCAAAGCTCTTCTTTCACAAGAACATTCTTGAAACTCACATAATGGTACTTCGGAGCAGCCAGTTCTCTTCACTGCAAAGTGCAGGGAGGGAGGCCCGCTGAGGTACCATCAAGCAAGGCACTTAACCTCAGACTAGCCCAGTGAGTGTGGCTGCTCAGTGGCACTGGGCAGCTTCCAAGTGTGAGTGTGTGCAACTGTGAGTGTAGAGCAGAGTGCTCCTGGAAAAGAGCATTTGTGCGCATTGATTACTCTCACTCTATTCCTAAATTAAAAGGATTCAGATTTTAAAAAACGATGAGGGTCAAGCACATTACTAAAAAATATTGAGATTTGGAGTACATCAAGGTAAAGAAAAAGGTATATAGATTTCTTTCTCTGCAATGACTCAGTCATACTTTGACTGCACATCAATATGAGACAGCAATCCATTACCACACAGTCTTCAACCAGAATAAATGTAGCCATAGCATACGACAGCATACAAATGATGTAGTCTTCTTTTTAATTTTCAGAGATGACAATAAAAAGAAAGTATAGGAGTCAGCTGTGATGGGGCTGGGGGTTGGACTGGAGACTTTGTGCAGCAATGACTTGCATTTCTATTATGGTTTTGCATAAATCGTCACTCTGCGACCAACAAGTGGAACTGATGCCATGTAAGGTCTGGCAGGGTCGCCCTTTGAGGCAGAAAAAGAGAGCGGAGAAAGAGGCTTGTGTATTTGCATTCTGCAGCGGAACAGATGGAGCGTCCGTCATCCATATGCATGAGGCGAGCGGCTGCCAGCCTATCACCTTGACCCTTGCTATGGGACTGTGACCTTGGATTCAATGGAAGAGAATGGGACCAGTCTGAGCTGTGGTGCTGAGGCTTTATCCCGGGGCTGGGAAAAGTGGCTGAGCCTCGTGACTCCAGCATTCTGCGCTGTGATTGGGGCTGTGGAGGAATGCCACTCTGCTCTCCAACACCTGCCTGGTCGCATGCAATTCGTGTTGGTAAATGATGGATGGAGGGGAGGAGACATGAGAAAATGTCACAAAGACACCTCTGTATCTCAGGCAGATGCCTTGAAAAGGAACACAGCTTTCGGAGAGGAGGGGAAAAATAACAAGAATTATCTGTTCTCAAAAGGATTTGTTGAGAAGAATCATAACAACTGACACTTCATATCTTTATAAAATGTGTTCATATATTCTACACCATCGGCACAGTATTTGCCTAAATTTACTTGAAATGGAACAACGAACGGTGTAGTAGCTTGCCACAATCTGGGTGCCCTGCTGACATGCCGACAAAAGCAAAGTCAGTAACAGCCACTTAATTATACAATTAACCTTTACACTGTTCCAGGCAAACTAAAAACAATCACAGTGAAAAATGCAGCAGAAATGACTGCAATCCATAATTTAAATGAACTTTTCGCAGGGCTGTCTTGGCCTTGTTTGGTCCCTTCTGTGGAAACAGATTTTTCTCACAGTGATGGGAATTTAATCTCCAGCCTTCAAAGGCCCTTCTGCCTCAGAATGCCAATGATGGTGACCTTTGCATAAAAAAGATGGAGGCACACTGACATGTCATTTTGTAACGACACAGAGGAGGGAGGAATGATACACATCAGAACATTTCAGCCGATAGATTTACCCGTAATGTGTTCAGATAAAACAACAGCAACATTTATCTATTTCCACCAGTGTTCATTTTGTAAAAAAAAATATCACAAAAGGACTTTTGCAGACAACTTCCTTTATAAATAAGAACAGGAACAAAACATTTGCAGTAACATTGTGGATGTGGATTCACCATTTTAGCTTTTAAGATGGGGGACACCTTTAACACCTTTCAACACCACGGACGCCATGAACGCAGCATTTTCTTGCCAGACACTTTATGAAGGAAGGAGTGATCCTCCTGCAGCTCTTTAGAAACTTCTTCTCTTCTGGGTGATAGCTAACATGCTGACAGGTTCTGTCAAATAGAGACGGCTAGGAACGGCCTTGACAACGTGATTGATGAACACACATACAGATAAATCAATGTTAAAATATAATGCATTCAGTTCAGCTAGATAATAACAAGTGGGACAGAAGGATAAACAGAATTAGTATAATATTATGAATATTATTTTAATTGAGGTGAAAACTGCCAGATACTGTATCTGACTGAATTGTCAACTCCACTCTGTCACCTTGGTGGCGTGGGTGGATTCGGGTTAGTATCTGGGACATTTGGTCACCTTAATCGGTGGGGCTGTCAAAAATGTACACCAAAAAGAAATCACTGCAGCGTCATGACTTTCAGCATAACTTCTAAAAGATTCAACTTTAGGGGGGCAAATAATATGTTAAACAATCCCTCTTGAATGTAGGCCTGGATATGTTCAAAGCATTTTAAAATGAGGAAGAAATATAGTTGTTACACTCACCTAGCTAGGTATAGGCATTATTTGCATAACATTTTGTAATTGGAGGCTATCTTTGTGAAATGTAATTTAAAATCTCCTCGGTTCACATCATTATTTAACAGCATTTTATTAAGGTCAGATACGTCAACCATATTTCATATGATCTCTGTCACTTTAAATGGGTCACATTGCCAAATTAATGTTAGTTTTGTCTATTGGCTACATTGCATTTACACTGGGCTGTCACTGGGTGTAAATATTTGTTAGCATCTTATCCCTAAGTGAGAACAGCTTGTGTGATGTGTTAAATCTCCACTTACTATAGTACTTAAACACACTGACTGAAGTCTTAGCTTGCAAAGACTGGTGCAACTGGTAATCACTAACTAGCGTACAGAAGACCTCTGACCTACTAACTCTGAGCTAAAGTGAAATAAATACACAATAAGGCTCATGTCCATGAGGATTACTGTGCATACTCTTTGTACAGTGCTCCAGACATATGCAGTGATTAATGAAGACCTATAGCTTACCTCTGAGAGAATAATACGGGATACACAACATGCTCCCCTTCTGATTCATGCAGTTAACTTTATTTAACTGCTGCAGTATATCACTTTTTTGACTGCACCATATTTGTCCGTATTCCCAACGCAGCCACCGACAACACATTAGTCACTGTAACCGAGGGATTCCCATGTGGAAGGAGGGAGTATTTCTGCTCAGACTGCGCGTATGTGCATCCCTCCGTGGAGCGAGGCATGGCTGGAAAAAACAAAAAAACAAAAACGAGGGCATGGTGCCATTGTGATGCACAGCAAAACAAGAAGTTTGCCTCACAGCCAGAGTGGGGGAAAAGTTCTCTGTGGAGAGAGCTGGAGTGTCTCTCCTTGAGAACTCGGGTTGCTGAGGCAAGCAGAACAAAGAGACGGCAAACACAAGCTGGGAGATGACACCGAGTACTCTGTGTGTGTGTGTGTGTGTGTGTGCGAGCGAGAGCAAAGCAAGGATTGTGCTGTCATTTAAGCACCTGATAGGTTCAATTTTGCAGAGAGATCATGCATTCAAAGAGTGCTTTTGCTTATATTAGCTCGCTCAACTCACAGTACTGAGTCTGGACAGGTTGTCTCGTGGTATATCAAAACTGTTGACATGCATTTTTACGCAATTAATGTAGCTGCACATATACTAAGATCACAAACGCCATTTTGTTTCCTGCAATTACCACCACATTGTTTACTGTAATCATCTAATTCAATTTTCTACCAGCACAAGCCTTATTAATTAAAGCCCCCCACACAATTCTGTGACAAATAGGATCACTGTCTGTGTGCTGCGGGAGGTCTGAATATCTGTGTGTGTGTGTGTGTGTGTGTGTGTGTGTGTGTGTATGTGTGCTCGTCTCACTCAGCACTGTCAGGGGTGCCTCAGCCTCATCACGCTCCTGTCGTCACCACAGCCCACAGGAGTCTGGCTGGTGTAGCTCATCTCTCACCACTGTCTCAGGTGTCGCTACATAATGAATAAATTACAGTGTAAATAAGAAAATCAAAAGGGCTATATTGATATTTTCCACTTGCTGGCTTAATTGAATCATTTAAAAGGCACTGCCTGTCAAAAATGTAATTTAAAGACCAATCAAATTAAACTGCTATGACGACTAACACAGCTGCTGCAACACAAGAATTAAGATAACAAGACAAAAGCTCTAAGCTTTCTACCAGTGTCTGTAGTGCATTTTATATTTTAAAGCATATGTTCATGTCAATATATTTGACAGGAAACTGCTGATGAAGGGAGATTCTGTATAGTTTTAATTGGGATGAAGTCAAGCTGTATTTCCCAAAGTTCAAGCTCTCAAACATTCTATTCATTTTGTACATTTTACGGTCAGGGTGGTGGCATGTCCCAGCATGCACATGTGGCAAGATTAGCACAAGTGCAAATATGTGAAATGTCTCCCTCTTGGTGTGTCAATATTCCCTTTTTCTTAACCAAACACATAAAAGTTGAATAAATCCTATCCCATTTCAAAGGCTTCCCCATGGGATATGTTATCACAGTTTTGGCATCCCATAAGCCATTGGTGTACTGGTATTAGAGAAAACTTGTCAGACATCACAATGCCATAAACATGGGAATTATGAAACATGTCTGTTTGATTTCACATGTTGCAGAAGAGTCATTCAGCATGGCCTTCAGGTCCTCATGCCTCTTGTCTTTCAGAGGATTCAACCCCTGATCTGTGACACAACTCAAGAAAGAGAAACACTTCAGCACCTGTGGAGCAGTTCACTTATCCTCCCACACTAGAAGCCTCCAACAGTCCACAGTAAATTCAGTTGAAGTTCAGCTGAATCCAGGATGTTTTCATCATAAGTCAATAGCGACTGAGCAATGAATCACCATGCAGCTCTTCAAAATGCCACAAAAATGAAAAGCCGAGACAAAAATAAACCGTTTATCCGATTCAGAAATGCAAAACTGAAACAGTAAAATTCAAAGCTGGAGTTCTGAGATTGCAACCAACTCATCTCAACCTCCCCTTCGAGAAACTACGGTGGCCGTAAGAAAGGCTAAAAATGTCTCTCCTTAGAGCCAGTGTTTGGCTTGTCCATCCTGGGCTACTGTAGAAACATGTAGAAACAAACTCCATGGAAGAGGACCCACTCCATCTATAGACATAAATATAACTATTCTTATTGGGTAATTAAATGCAAATGAAATCT
>JBCAUF010000061.1:6301039-6311534 GCA_038406115.1 Haemulon aurolineatum | reverse complement strand
CACACACACACACACGCCACGCAACCACTCATTAGAGGTAGCTTTATTGGTGGGAGTTAAAAAATAAAAAGAGAGAAGCAATTACCCCATTAGGCTCACAGCAATAGCAACGCAAGACGAGATCAAATGCATTAAAGGCCTTAAAAGTCTCTGCAAGACTGACTGAGTCATTTTAACGTCACTGTTTGATCTCCCCAGACACCTTGATTTAATTGGCTTTGGTCGGGAAAGTTAGTGGATGCAAGTAAAAGTAAGGAAAGTTTGAGGAATGACTGAAATTGCGCTAAACTGAGCGTGTGCTTGAACCGTTTACTGGATTCTTGACTTGATTCTTTTTGAAAGTTTTTTGAAGGCGCAATTCTGCACTTAGCCAGTGTGTATTCTCTTATCCCACCCAAGCAGGGCAGAGTGGAGTCCAGCATGTTCCTACAGTAACAGACATGTGTTGCTGCTTTTGCTGCAGCACAGATTTCAAACAGGAAAAGCCCCCCCCTGATTCAAACAAAATGTAATAAAATTAAGTGAATAAGGTTAGATTGATGCGTTAGATTAGATGCAGAAAAAAAAGCAATGAAGACAGCATGTTGACAGAAGCTTGTTCAAAGGTTAAGCTTCTGTATGACTCGGGGGCAGCGCTGTTACCTTCACTGGGTAATAATGGACTCCATATGTCGGCAGGGACTCCACCAGGGCCAGGTACCTTCGCAGAAAGAGGAACAGGTTAACGGGAAATCCGCTACTTACACTTCATCACTGTCAACCGGTGGCTGTTGTACAACAGACAGAGTGGGATTTAAGCTACAGTCATTGAGAAGCCACAGTCATTTGCGCTGGCAAGCTGATCGATCTGTTTCAGGGGCCGTGACAGAGGGAGGGGGAGTCCATTGATCAGTTCAAGGGCACAAATCATCCGAGCGTAAATGACCCGGGGTTGGTCTGAGTTACAGTCCCGGGAAAAAAAAAAAAAAAAAACACACAGTGGAGGGAGGACTGACATCCTCCCAAAGCTGGCCGGCTGCCTACTCTAAGAGCACCTCCTCTAATTAATGACACATTCTGGCATGTGACAGCCACCTCTTACAACAACAGCTCCCACAGCGTGCACACACGAGGAGTCACGTATGTGCTACAGGGGTGGCGGTGCATACGGGCCAAATCATCTGCCAAAGTCAAATCAATTTTCATCATAAGAACAATGTAGGTGCTTTGAACTTACTTCACAATGGCTTGTCCTCTGGTCAGCCCCTTCAGCTTCTTGTAATGTTCAATCACTTTGTCCTCACTGCGAATGGATAGATAGATAAAACATTTAATGAATAATCCATCAAGTGTTACACATTCCAGCCTCGGAGGGACTGTGTGAGAGGGCCCTTTCTTTGACACACATTCTGTCTGCTCATGCAGAAAATGCAGTCTGGCCTAGTGGCCTGCTGATGGCTCTCATCTACCTCCTCCTGCAAAAGCATCCCATTTTACTTCCCCACTGTAATCACCCCTTTTTTTTAATAGCGTGGCCAAGCTGCAAAACTCACTGCGGCTTAGCAGACAGAAAGAGACAAAGCGAGGCCGGCGTGGTCACGTGCTTGCTCATACACCGTTAAGATGATAATTTTAATTTGGATATTAAAATGATGCATTCGCCTCGGAGGCTGCCGCAGCCTCAGACGACCGTTTAGCCGGCAGAGGGGAGGAGGAGGAGGGGCGGGCGGGCGGAGGAGCGAGAGCGGCAGTGTGGATTGAAAAACAGACAGCAATCCTTTAGGTGGCCGGTGGCTGTCAGCAGCTCCCCGTCCTCTCTCTCTCTCAGGGCTAATGGGCAAACGTAATTAACGCAAGCCAGGCATTAATTAGTCACCCCATCAGAGGCACAAACCGTCTGCCAAGTATCTGGCAGGGCTGAAAGGACCTTACCACCCAAAAACTGCTCCTCCGGGGAAATTGCCGCTTAGTACAACCAGGTGTGAGTGACCACCGAGGCGACTTGATGTATATTGCGGGGGAAAGGCTGCGGTGTCGGTTGAACCGCAAGTATCTTAAGGCTGTGTGTGATCCCGTGACATAACTTACCAGTAATTGAGAGATGGGTGCTCCCTTAATACTTTGGTGGGCAGAACCGGGAGCTGCTTCAGGTCTGATCTGGCAGTCTCAGCACTAAAAAAAAAAAAAGATCACACACAAACTTTGAGAACTGCAAATGTATTTATTGGCGCTAAACAGTCCTCTCTAGTTAGCCATCTTTGCTTTAGAGCCAGGAGAGACACACCAAAGCACCAAAATTACACTGCTGAGTGACGAAACATGTCATCATGCCTCATATACTAACTCCTGTATGACATGAGAACCTCTACATTTATAGTATCCTGTTATGACCTTAACAGGGTGCTGCGGACCAGTGTGCGGACCAGAAGGAAGGCAAAGATAGATGTTTACACAAGAATCCCAACCCAGAGTCTAGAAATGCGTAGGGAGCGTTTCTCCACATGTTTGTGCTTTCACAGTGTGGTTTGAATTTCTATCTTAAGACACGACAGCAATAATTCATATTTGCAAACCTTTAGAAAAGGTGCAGTGTCAGGATATTGTTTTCATCTCTCTTATCTATAAAGAGTAGCGCCGTTTGCCAAGAAAACTGAGCTGGAGCTTCACTCATGTCTTGCCAGACTTAATTTATAAAAGCACATGCAGAGCCTTTAAGTCACGGGGAGCTTTTTTAAGGGGCTTGGCGAGAGAGCTTTTCAAAAATATCAAAGCCATTTCACGCAGGTTCTCACAGTTATTCCTTGAACTGTAGGTAAATGGCTTTACACCGATTCATGCTCACAGATTAGCAAATGATCACACGGCGACACATATAACAGGTAAACTTAGTCACGACTACAAACTGCCAAAAATGTTAAGAAGAGGCTTCAACTATTGTTCAAAAATGCCCACAGAGACTGGTCATGTTATGTGTACAGATAAATTGTGGCGTTTTATCACTGTCATGGTCTTTGATAGCTAAATATGAGTCACTCCAACATCACGTAGGAGGGAACTCTGGGTCTACAGTTTCTGCCGGACAAAAAGGGCTCTGGCTTGGCGGGCCAGTCCACTGGAGACCCGAACAAAAGCCATTCACAAGCACTTGGCAGCCCCTGCCTGTGTTGAAAAGTATTGTACGAGCCCTGGCGCTGTTACAAAGCAGTCCGCGGCCTCTGAGCTCAAATTTGTAGGTCGGATCATACTTAATATAAACTATTAAATCATCCGTGAGCATTGTACCGACTATAACAACAACCTCAACGTAACAAAGTTAAGTATTGATGCTTTCGGGCCGGTGGCCATTTGACCTCAAGCTGACTTTTATGAACATCAATTTAAGTCGTCTTCCTTAAAGAATAAAAGGATTTAACAGCCACTGACATGGTAGGACAGAAGCATAATGATCCAGTTATGTGAACCAGCTTACTAAACAAAAAAACAAGGGTGAGCCGCTGCAAGGGCAGAGGCACTTGAAATCACTCTTCCCTGTAGCTACCTATCCTAGGTTGACTGGGTTTTGCTGCCACGGCACTTCGCTCCATGTTTGATGGCGCACACTTTATGGGGAGCTGGGGCCTGGCGTTGTCGGGGTGATCTACTCTGCAGCCTCGCTGCCCCGTCAGCAATCTGGAATTCATTACTACGTCTGTTATCTCCCCGCAGCCTGCGGCGTGGGGGCAATTCCTACACCCGGCCCAGCCCGGCCCGGCGCAGCGCGGCCTGCCCAGTGTGGGAGAGATAATACTCATGTGTCAGCTATTCCGCAGGGCTGAGACGTGGTGACTGTGGAGGGAGCACAATGAGAGAGCCTGTTGCTGTGAATGAACCACTAACTACAGACTACACCTGCAAATAGAAACTGAGGACTAAAACTGTCTGGGTGCAACACTGGCCCATGTGGGTGCAATTAGAACACAACTGGCATTGTGTTAATCAAAGCTGATTCAAAAACAGTAGCAGTTAATATATAGTGGCATACACAATGTCTGTAGCTCTCTTTTGAAGTTGGTTACAATTGTACAAAAGAAAAAAAAATCCCAGCATGGTTACTCCTGAACTGTCAGTGTGCATAATTAAAGACTTCCATCGATTCAGCGATTTCCTACGTCCTCCACAATCCCTTTCATCAACCCCCCAGAGAAGAGTTCTAACTTGTTGCATTCAGCAATGGATTACATCTGCAGGTGGTGAGCCATAGCAAATAATGTGTGAATCAGTGCGGTAAGAAGGAGATGCGGCGCAACACTGACGAGGCAAAGGGAATTCTGACTGAAACCTGATGGTGCATTAATTCAATGCACAGCAGGGGGGGGGCCCACACCACCACAATAACATGACTACAGTGAGGCCGCCT
Organism: Haemulon aurolineatum; assembly: GCA_038406115.1. Taxonomy (NCBI): domain Eukaryota; kingdom Metazoa; phylum Chordata; class Actinopteri; order Lutjaniformes; family Haemulidae; genus Haemulon; species Haemulon aurolineatum. The sequence continues at coordinate 6,307,159 of JBCAUF010000061.1, read as the reverse complement.
GACGCCAACTTGTCTACCATTGGACAGTGGGTCTGGCTCATCCCTCTTAAGGCAGCTGGCTGTAGGAGGAGGAGGTCTCCTTAACTCCTCCACAGCTAATCTCACTGCTCCAGGGCCCTTTACTGATACAGTGCAGAAGAGACACATTTATATTATATGCTTTATGAGGGGATTTACCGGGCCTGTTCTCTCAAGGAAATGAAGATAAAAGGACAGGAATGAGAAATCGTGCCACAGGACAGCAGGGGATGCAGCAGTGTAATAACAGTGTTAGATATTGGGGCCAGCGTTGCCTTCAAGTGAGAGAAATATGAGGAAAAACAACTTTTTTTCACAGTTTTCTACACATCATATATTCCTAGAGTCGCTGTCAAATGACACAAACCAAATGCTCTCGGGGTCTTACAACTTATTATCTAGGAGCCATAATCAGAACAAGCAGGGGGAGAGCAGTGTCTGTGCTAATAAAGAAAACGACTTGGACACACTCCCGTCCTCGGCGATTGTACCAGATTCGTTGGCAGGTATTCTTTCATTGTGCTTTCAGAGTCAGGACAAAGTACGGCCCATCCCCACACCCACACGAGCTGAAAGTTCAGGCAGCACACTACACTCTGGGGTAAAGAAGCTTTAAACCAAACATCAAGCCATAAATCATTCTCTACTAAAGCGGCAATAAATAATAATTAACATTTATCAGGTCAATCATGCCTGGAAATAATGGGGGGTGGCTAATGAGCACAAGCAGACGCAGCCAAGTTGTGTTTTTTTTTTTTTCCCCTCTTTTTTTGCAAGAGAACAAAGGCATCGGCTTGACAAGAGGTCAAACTGCATTTTCAGCATTGCATGTATCGCCATTCAAACCATACATAGGTGTGCAATTCCTTACAGAGCACAAATCTTTGTCTTCGCAATAATGGGCAGAGAGAGGCCTTTAGAGGCAAAACACTGAGACAGCACACCGGTTGTGCTGCTTCAACCTGCTCAGTCACTCACTCAGACTAGAGCTGAGCTGTGTTTACTAATCGCAGCCAATGCCCTTCACTCCTACGGCTGGCGAAAAAAAAACAACACACCTTATCAGCAGGTCAAGCCTCTGAGAGCACGGCCCCCTATGAAAACATTATCTCCGCTGGTGAACTGATTATGGAGGTTTTGCACAGTCTCCCACCAGTGTGTCATCGACCAAACTGCGTACACAAAGTCCATGTATTCGTACAAGTGTCACAGAGGATATGTTTGTCAGGATTAGGCGTGCAACAACGATTATTTTCTTGATTAACTGAGTAATTGTTTGGTCTAGATGTACAGTTAAACAGTTAAAATGTCCATTTGGGTTTTTAAAGTTCAAGGTGATGCCTTTAAATTTTTTGTCAATCAAAAACCCAACGATATTCAGTTTAATATGAAATAAAACAGAGAACTGCATTTTCTGCCAGTTCTGCAGGACAAATTACTTTACTGCTAATTGATTATCAACAGTAGCCGGTTACTTGTTTGCCAATCAACTAACCAACTAGTCAACTAATCTATACAGCTCTAGTCAGGATATGACATTTGTTAAAATGAGATGCAATCTGCAGAGATGAACTGCCGTTGTAAAGTTTTGTTGAAATCGTAAACACAGTGCATCTGCCTTCACAGGCAGCCAAATAACTGATGTATTGTGACTTTAAAGGCAACGTTTGGACCATGTGGATGGCAGCGAGCCAGCAGGGGTTCAGTTCAATGTCACAAGAACAAAATCCGGGAATTATTAACTGAGGGAGTCTTGCATGAAATAAAATCTGTGCAAGTCAAGTTGAACATTAACTGACTATGCACAGCCATCATTTATAGCTGAGCACTGGCCAAACAACCTCACAACCCTGCTTCACTGTCACAGTACAAAAGCAAGCACTTAATTAAGTGTGCAGTTTAGATTCAACTGCAGACACAAGCTCATGGAAAAGTCTGAGTAGCAATACAGCTTAAATATTAAGATTTCTGTACACGTAAAAACCCATAACATTGTAGGGCACTCACTTTTCATTCTCCATTGCTCACTCAAACCATGTTTGAAATGAAAGGTCAACAACTTCTTCACACTTATCTCATTAATGGCTCGTATGTTTAAATTTTGATAACTTCTTACCTGATGTAATCTCCTTTGGCCTCCTTAAAAAAAGGAAGAAATAATGCCGTTAGTTATAGTAGAAGCAGTATAGGAATATGCAATATATAGGATAGGAATATGCAATTCCCCTTTATGCTAACGTTACCTGTATAATCTGCACAAACTAAGGTAACATTTCACGGTTAAACATCAACATATTCAATGTGACAAGATTTGAATTTCTCGAATAAATCATACTGTCTCAATACAGTCGGCAAAATCCACAAGATAGAGCCATTTTTTTAAACAATAGCTCCGCCCAAAGCAAGAGACAAGTGTTTTCAAATGTCCCGACCGTCTTCATTCACATTTGGGGTGAGTGACAACATTTCAGTCCACAAAGCCTGCCACAAACTCTTTCTTACCTGCAGTGCGAATGCGGCTAACTTGAAAACATTTTCACTCTCCACCTCGATGGTCTCCTGAAGTGAAAAAAAAGACGGTCGCATGAGCAGTGTTTGAAAGAAACACACGCTCACACACAAAGTGCAGCAGACTGTCGGGCACACTTGACTCGAGAGGAAATCTTCCCGTCCCGTACCTCGGTCCCACCGTTACCGACTGAACCACTGAACCGCAGAGACAACACGGTGTTTCAAACTGTCCGTTAAGTGTATCTTACACTGTTTTTCAGCACCCGAGTTATCGTGACATTTTCTTTTGCTGACAAAACACACACCACGCAGAGAAAGCCAAGCAGAGGGTCCCGTCCGAAGCTCCTGCCCCTCTCTGTGAAGTGGTACGGTCCGAGAGCAGGTTCAACAGTCTCCGTCTCCCATGGTGACCAGTCTGCTCTCCCCGCGAAAAAAAACTGCACTGCAACGTTTGATCACGTGCTGCATTCACGTGCCCCTCGTACGATTCCTAAACTCCCAAATAATGTGTACGTTATCATTTTGTTTACAGGAAACACTTTGAATTAATGGTCCTGCTACAACTCTCATATGAACGATAGAAGTTCGGTTAACCTTTGCACTCCATTATGATTATTTTAAAAGCGACATAATCATTTGAAACTCATCGTACTCAAACCCCCAAAACTTAACTTTATGTACGTCATAGTTTGAACGTGTAACAATTTACTAATCTGAGACGTTCGTGTAAGGTGTTTGAAAGAAATGCTAAACAAGTGCATTACCCACAGGCATTACCCAATAAAATATTGCTTGCATGGCAGCGAGTCGTTAACTTTGCACAAAATCGTAAACTCCCCAACAGCCCCTGAATGCAGCATTGTGAATAACTGCTTGAGAACCCAGTAACATGTAACGGCAGTGAGTGATCTTGAAGAGTTTCAAAAATGTAGATGTAGTGGGTCCACATTGTTTTACAGGCTAAATGAAAAACTCTGTCTAAAGAAATATCATATTTGTGCTTTTACTAAAACAAAAACTACTTTAGTAAGTCAAGTGCAATTTAAAAACATGGCATAAACAACAATTTGAAGCATATTGATCATCCTTTCTGAGTCTATGGCAGAATGATGGCAGATCAGTAGTTGTTTTAGGCATCATCATCATCATCATCATGAAGCAATCACCTATTAAATGTAGTAACAGGACATGCCTAATTTACATGCTAGGACACAATAAGAAATAGGCTATGTCAGGTAAGTTTTTAGAAATTAAATGCCTGAGGAAAACACTTACATTAAACACTAGAGATTTAGCGTTCAGGAAGAACAGCTCCACTGTTGTGTTCTCTTTCAAGAAGGTGATCTTCTCGATGTAAAACCTGCAAAGAGTAGGTTTTTAGAGGGTCAGCAATGTTCGCATGCAGTAGTTTGTTTATGCTTTTTGCCAGTGCCTCAGCATAATTCACACACTTCATCATATTCAGAATACAGTGGTCTGGAAGTTACACAGTGAGACTTAAACCGTGCTCCATCACTGCCACCTGCTGTTCAAGACAAGCCACAGAGGCCACGAAGCTCTCAATACCCCAGCTTGCTTCAGCAACAAACCATTCTAATATGAAAAACATTGACATTTTCAACAGTTCACAACTGTATTGCACATTTGGCCAGCTGTGGCACTCACCTCACAAGGAACTTGAGTTCCAAAGGCCCTGAAGTCTTGGAGAAGTCATGATCGAGGACTTTACGGTCCAGCTGGAGCCAGTTATTCTGGCCACTGAGCAGGGATGAAGGAATAAATCATATGTTGGAATACTGCGATCATAATTTTTCTCTCTACCCCCCCGCCCCCCCCATATCTTAAGGCTTCTGTAAACAAAGACTGGTTCTAAATCAACCAATCCCTTTAATTAAAACAAAATGTGCTTTTTGTCTTTAAAATGTCTGTTATGTTAGGAAATGTACTTACGTGTCATCTATGAAGCACAACCCAAAGTATTCTTTCTCCTTCAGGTTAAAATGTGAGGCCACCAAGTCTAACAGCTCACGAGACAACAGCTTTGGCTGGAAGGTTGAGATCAAAGCACATCATTATTTGTATGCTGCTAACTCATAAGTCATTAGATAGAAACCCTCCCAAAATATTACATCTATAAAACATTTCATTGAAAAACTGCCACATTAAACAACCTAGATCAATTTGACAAGAATTGAAAGCAACAGAGCCGTGGGAAATGAGAACAAGACTGCTTTACAACAATAAACGACTTGCATCATTAAATCCTACACAATTTCAGTGCATCAGCATAATCTTCTAGGGCATGGAGCATAATTTGTGACATAAGAGGGAAAATGTCCACTACCTGAACCAGCAGCTCCAGCTTCCTGCCATCAAGAAGGTGAACCTGGCACAGGCGGCCTTCGGTCATCTGGAGGAAGACAGATAACATGAGACATGACAATTCCCTGCAAAAGCACCCTGTCTCCGCCTCCACCTGTGCCTCTCCACTCACAGCTGAGCCTCCACTCTTTTCGCCCGGGGATAATAAATGGCTGCTGCTCTTTCTCTCGTTGGACAGTGACTCACCTCAGTGTCATGTTTGTCTTTGTGCTGAATGAATAGGTAAGAGGAGCCACAAGGCAAATGTCCATATGGGACCCACGCTCCAAAAACTTCAAAGTCACTGCAAGATCATCGTCTTTATTTGTTTAAAGTGTGAAGAAATAGTGCAGCAGAGATATTTCAGCCATAAATCAGCCTTTTATAAGTGCACCGTGAATCATGCACAAAGAGTTTCTTTTGCCATTAAGGCTGCACACATGTTATTGTCTCTTTCCCCCACGTCCAGTATCCTTCCTCTGCTACAACACTGGTCTAATGAAAATCCCTGAAATGTCAACAGCCCACGTTTTCCTCCGCTGTTAAGACACAAAACCAAAAGACAATGATGTCCTGCTGCATAGTTTAATTGAATTCCCGCTGTATTGTTTAAGAAGAATGGCTTTAAAAGTCATTCTGTCGCAGTCAGCAGAACTGCTTTTCAGTGCAGGACAATGTAGAAATATTATTGTGTGGTGATGAATATTAGTCATGCCATGTTTCAGTGTGTCACTCAGCCTCATGTTCTGATATTTTCATTTTTCTTATTATTATTTTGCACAAATCCTGATGACATGTTGTTGGTAGAATATAATCTCAATACTCCAGTAGCCATTATCATAAAAAAGTAAATAATGTAGCATGGTGTACTGTCCCTATTATATTTCTTTCTTTCATACAGTTCATGCAATTGTCAAAACTTTACTACCTTTATTTTTGCAGGAGTTCAATCAATCCTTTTTGTAGGTCAAGCTAAGTACAGTGACAAAATGTTCTTCTGCTGAAAGAATAGTTCAACATTTTGGAAAATATTATTGTTTGTTTTCTCACCCAGAGGTAGCTAGCAAGATTGATATCATTGTATAGAAAATATAGAGCTTCCACAAGCAAGCTATCAAGCAGCAATTGATAGCCAAACCAATTAAGGCTGTAACTGAGTATTGAATTTTGAAAAGTGAATTGAATTGAAATTATGTTGCTTATGAATTCAAGCTCAGGTAAACCCTACCT
>JBCAUF010000061.1:6256068-6271551 GCA_038406115.1 Haemulon aurolineatum | reverse complement strand
TTCTGCTATTTCGGCTGTTTTGTCGAATCTATCGAATATTCGTTCTCTAAAAGATGAACAGAGAACGGTTTTGAAGGTCGCTCTCATCAGCGTCACGGATTTATTTCGATGTGATTGGTTGAAGTAGCACGTCTTTCAAAATAACGGACAAGTGGTTTATCCAATCACATACACGGATTTTTTTACAAGGTCCCGCCTTCTGAAATACATCTCCTATGGAGAAGTCCCAGATCCTAGTATGTAGCAGGGCGGAACCACAAGGATCTGGCGAGAGTCAGGTTAGAAATCTGAGATCTGAAAACAAACAAACAATAATGAACCATTATGAATTTCCCCTTGGGGATAAATAAAGTATTCGTAACAAGTGCTTGTTATGTAAAGATACAGTATAGTGGAGTCATGGCCTGAGCAGAGAGTGCAATTACGCACCCTCTATGTGTGCTGAGATCTGAGTATCTCTGTCCTTTGTTTTAATGGCCAGCCTGTCTGTGCATGCATGCTACTGTAGTGCATGTGAGTCTTTCCCTGTCCTCCCACCTCTGTTTTTATCATGGTGCCTACGTTAAAAAAAAATAGAGCAGTAACAGTAACTAAACTACGCTAAATATGGTTCTGAAAACATTTTAAGTGATAAAGATGCAATGTGGTAAAACAATTTTAATTCATATTTGATCAACACTGCTTAATCCTACAGTTTGATCTGAGTTTTGTGAGCACTGTTTGTGCTCAGATGCACTTTGTTGATTCAGAGACAGCGCATTAGTTTTCCTCGGAGATGCTGTGCTCAAGAGCGACATCTAGTGGCTGAAAACGTCACATACACAACCTGAAAGATACCCCCTTTGGGCAGAGGATGCATCACCTGTCAGCATGGATTTTAAAAGTATTGCTGAAAAAACAAATATAAAATAGAATAACATTTACATTTTCACAAACGTTAACAATCAGGAAAGCCAGAAAACCCTCTGAATCTAAGGTATATCAAAACAGAATTACTGGTGAAAACTTGGAAGGAAGCCACCTAAAAGCACCTAGTCCTGAAAACGTATGACGTATTTATTGCCTTGTCTGGAGGACTTTCATGGGGGCCTTATGAAATGTGTTCCAATATTCAACTCAATCTGAGGCACACTGTATGTGATCCAACAAAGATTCGTATAACAAAATACATACAATTGAACTCATTAAAATACATTAAAATGAAATCTCATCCTATAGTTGACCGTTTGTTCTCTGAAATATTTGCTTTCCACTGAATTTGATTTCATTATCTAAATTTCTGTGTTTGGCAGATGAAACCTTTCCTGGATATGTAATGAGGGTTTTAACGATAATCATAAAGTGCGAACCATTTCATGTGTGTCATCAGCTGCGTGACTTTGCATTGTGTAGCTGCTGAGAGGACCTCGAGTCTTTGTCCTCAAGTATCCTGAATCCTTACATTGCCTTACTGTAGGCTTATTACATTATCTTGTAGTGAGAACTAAAGGGCAGACTGCAGGGGATGTGTAGGACTACTGTCCTGAGATGTGCTGTTTCTGGGCAATCGAGTCTCATGACTTTGAAATTTCCCTTGGCTGCTTGCCTCCAAACATAATGTGATTCCACTGTGAGCGAAATGAAACCTTCATAATTTCTTCAAGATTACCAGGAAACAGCTGCACAGACAGTGTGCATCATCAGGAAGCTGCGTATGTAGGCATCACTTGTAAGAAGTGAAACCAACGAGAGGGCAGATCTCACCCCTTATCACAAATGTGTTTTCATGATTGACTTTTCTTTTATTTTCAGAACTTTATTCTGTTCATTAGTAAAACATTTCCCATTGGCAGTCCATTAAGACATTCTTTAGTTTTTCACAAGATACTTTTAATGGACTTTTTCTTGTGCACTGTAACACGTGACACTATAATTTAATGCTCTGACCTCTATTTCACTCACCAGGGTATTGAAGTCACTTGTCAGTATTGACTGAAACCGCCACTTACAGGCTGTTAGAGTACCACCATGTGGAGTAGATGGACCATGCAATTTTATACTGCAGAGGGGAGCCTTATGCCTTCTTCTGTCTTGTGAACTACTGTAGCTTTATCTTCTCTAGAAATTATTCCAATCAATAATATGAGCAAGGTATGAAAGGGGAAGAAATACTCCTTGATTGAATGGGTCCAAACCTATAAGCATGCAACTGGGTCACAAGGAGACATTTCTTCATAATAGTCGCAACCAGAAAAAGGTCAGGAACAACTGTTTCATAATCTATCTAATGTTTTAGAGTGACGTCCAACATAGTTTTACTTCCATATTCTAAAGGGAGACAAACAACAGTACTTACTGAAAATCTACAAACGTGAACATCCAAATTACAGTTATTTCATATTTTCATGACATAAAAAAAAGAAATTCAGAATGCAGTTGATGTTGCTGACTGTTAGTTGTTTAGCTTCTCAGTTGTCTTTGGTGCCCTCTGGTGAACGTTCCCTGCTATAGCTACAGCCACCCGGAAAAGAGAGAAAAGTCTTAGGGACTGTGCTGATAAACACCTCAAAACTATGAGTGAATGTGTCCTTTTTATGTGTCACACACTGACAATGGCCTTGAACTTGATCACAACAAACATGCCTTTCAGCTGCATGGTATTCCACAGGCCCTGTGCAGTCTGGTTCACCCTGAACCCCAAACAGCAGAGATAAAATTTATGCCTGGTGTTTGTCAGTGTGTGTGGAGCCTGTAAACTCATGTCCCCATCTTATGCTATCTTTATCCTCCATCATGGTTACAACAGTTTTACTCATGGCTATCCACAGGCCCTGAAGTCATGTTTGGCTATTAGATGAACTCTGCACACTGCTCTGTCATGTACAGAATATATACATGAACATGAGTGTGTAATGAGAGTGGAAATATGTGGCTAACCTGTGTAAAATTACAGAAACAATTTCGTGCTCACTCGAAAGACAAAAGGAACAGCAGAACCAGCGGAAAAAGAAGGAAAGCGCAAGAAAATAACATGAAAACCCACAGTCTAATTGACGTCATACATACAAATTAGAAGTTCCTCACAGTGTACAAACAGAAATAGAAAAAGAAAGTAGGACAACAGATAGAAAGGGGCGAGGGTAACAAGGCCCTGTTTTTTGAGTTTTGCTGTAGCATTCTGAACAAGTATACAGAGGTTTGGCAAAATATAGAGGTGTGGTAATAAAGAAGGGTAGATATTGCATATGTTTGTGAGATGAGGGACACAGAATCATGAGTAACGTTGGAAAACATGCCTATTTGCTGTTTTAGAAGCAAATTGATACCACTGTGTTTTTATGTCACACATGCAGCTGCAGCCGAGAGGCAGTTAACAAATACACCTTAGCATTAAGACTGGAAGTAGAGGAAAACAAACAGATTCAATGAACGAGTTAACAACATGGTCAACAATGGAGGCGCTAGTGGATGAACTTTCAAAAGAACTGCATATTGTGCTAGGTACATGAAGTTTGTACTCAGTATACAATGGTATAATAACAGAGAGAATTGTAAAATACATTGTCTCAACTGTGACAAGGGGGCTCTGTGCTGCTGTGACTCAAGACAGCTAATGTAGCCAAGTGTGTTCTGTTTTTTGACTAAATGTAAGCTTCTAATAATGGATCTTTGATCACGTCATACAAAACAACAATTTGACTTAACTACATCAATTCTGTATACTGCATAATACTATACTATCCATACTACAAATAGAATAATATAACACAAAGCTGATTCACATTAAGCAAGAGAAAGTTCTCAGCAATCCAGGATGTGATGTTCTAGAGACAGTCATTGAAGTGTGGGTATCATATCATACAGAGCTGGATGGAAATAAAAATGTGAACAAGTACAGAACCCTGGGTGACTTCACAGCAGAGATAAGGATGAATGAAGCAAACATTTTTTTTTCTATTCAAATTGAACATTTCTAATGATGGTCTTGTTTAAAGAAATAGGGTCACGTGTCATATATGAATTGTAGCACAGTGTGTAAGTTATCAGATACATGAGCTGCAATTGTTTTAGGTCTCACTTGGTGGTATGGTTCTTTCCAGACCTCACCACTGATGGGACAGATAATTTGTAAAAGGAAGTATTATCTGCACTATTCTGCATTAGATCCTGTGAATAACTCATTATCCTGGTGAGAGACCACACGCTGTTACTTTGAATTGTTCTTTTGTGTGCAAACAACAGGCCTTGTAATGAAACGTATCCTTGCACATCAAGCGGCAAAAGTGATTTTTATGCTCCACCCAGTTATGGTACTAAGAGACACAGAGTCTCATACAGTGAGTCTTGCATCAAGCAAAGCGTGTCTGACAAGACCTATTTTCTTACTCCTACACAGTCAATTTGTTAGGCTACATGGTGATTTCTGCATTGTATATGGAAGATTTTTGCTGGTAATTAGAAATGAGGTTGATATCCGAAAACATGTTTGGCCAATTAAAGAAGTCAATGAAACAAGAGGATTCTTAACCCATGTTGTATGTTGTATGTTTTGTTTTTTGTTTTTTTTGCTTTTGCTCTGCAGAATGCCAGACTTCCAAAAACTCTGTGAAAGCTACTAAGTTAATGAATCATCTTCTAATTTGGAGACTGAATTGTGACCCCCAGCCCCCCAGCCCTCCAGGTGACAGAGAACAGTACAGCATGGCGAGGGCAGAACTGCGAAGAGGCATCAAACACGCTAAGGCGGCTCATGAGAGGCAACGCACAGCTAGTGTGGCATGTAGAGAGCATCACCAACTACAAAGGCTCCACACCCGTCACTACCATGGCTGACGCATGGCTGGCAGAGGAATTCGAACATTTCTTTTCCCACTTTGTGGCAAAGTCACCACACACTGCTGCACAGCCACCACAGACCTACAGTCACAGCACACTCACTCTCCAGGAACACCAGGTGAGCCAGGTGCTGAAGACTGTGAACACCAGGAAAGCAGTCGGACCGGATGGTGTACTCGGAAAAGTACTCTGCACCTGTACAGACCAGCTAGTTGGGAGCCCTAACCAGGTTGTTAGACCTCTCACTGCCTTAGGCCTGTCTCCCCTCCAACCTGGACCCACATCACTTGGCCTACAGAGCTAACAGATCAACGGAGGACACCATCGCTACAGCTCTTCACACAGTACAGAGCCATCTTGAGCTGCCAGGGAGCTACGTCAGGATGCTGTTCATAGACTTCAGCTCAGCATTCAACACCATTATTCCTGACATCCTGGCAGGTAAGCTGACTGACATCGCTCTTCCCCCCTCCACCTGTGCGTGGATCAGATCAAGGATTTCCTGTCTGACTGGCCACGAACGGTTAAGGTAGGCACCACCTGCTCCTCCTCCCTGACTCTCAACACAGGCTCTCCTCAGGGCTGTGTGTAAATTCCTGGGGACACATATAGCCGAGGACCTCTCCTGGACTGCCAACACAACCGCAGTGGTAAAAAAGGTCTGACAGCAACTCCACTTCCTAAGGGTACTCAGAAGGAACCGTCTGGAGGAGAAGCCGTTAGTGGCCTTTTACCGCAACACCATCGAGAGCGTCCTGACGTACTGCATTACGGCTTGGTATGCCAACTATGTGGCTGACAGAAAGAACCTGCAGAGGGCCATTAAGACTGCACAACATATCACTGGCAGTCCCCTGTCCTCGCGAGAAGACATCACCAGCACGCAGTGTCTCAGGAGAGCTAGGTCAATCACTGCTGACCCCTCACACCCAGGGCAGAACCTGCTCAACCTCATGCCTCATGCCCTCTGGCAGGAAGTACAGGTGCCTCAAAAGCAGGACTAACAAATTAAATACTTTCCCTGGGTCATCAGGTCCCTGAACTCATAAAGAGTGTGTATGCTAAGGGTACATTATGTAAATACTGCATAATTCTTTCTAAATCCTTTTATGATTTTATGCTATTTAATTTATTTCTGCTTAACTGTTTTCTTTTTATATCTATTTCCCACTGGCCGGAGAAGCACTGCAATTTTATGTTTGCAAAAACAGCTGTCTGTGGGTTGCATCACTCTAAGTTCTATTTAAAGAAGTTCTATTTACAACCACGACAAGCAAACAGGCACCTGAACTAAGTGACATGTTCTGCCTATCAGTACTCAGTCCTCTGCTCAGTCCAATACTATGGATAGTCACATGTATCTAATTTCGTTGTTTTCACTATTTTTCTGGAAAGCTTAAACAGAGGTGGATAAAAAGCACAACTGAGGGGATTAAGCTGTCTTAAGGGCCAGACTCCTCCAGAGAGACACACATGAATAATACTTGAACAAATTACCTTGTCCGTGAACTTTTCTGAATCATGCCAGATAGATTTTGTGGTTGTTAATAATGAAGAAAAAAGCTTTCATGAGAAACGAGTGGCAGAAATGATTTACTGTACATCTCAGAAAAATCATAAGTCACAAAATCTAATTTAGATATTTAAAAGGAATATGAATAAAACATGTCAACAATCCACCCAAACCAAATGCTGAATTTACGAGCAGTGTTTGCATCATCATAATCTATCATTCCATACCATTGGGTATCAGTGTCTGGACCAGTTATTAGACAAACTATTGAGAATACATGTATTTTTAGAAAATTTGGCAACAAAAGTTGTTTGGTTAAGAGTAGGGAAATACAGTTTCAGTTCATAAAATAATCACAAAAATGAATCCATAGGATTGACTTTAGTATTGGGAAAGATTGTGATCTTGGTTTAAGTGAGACAACTCTGAGAACGGATGAAATACACAGAGTTAAGACTTCAATTAGGATCTAACTGTATCTCAAGAGCTAATTATTTCAGACAAATTATGGGAGAGAATTAAATTCTGGCTGAGACAAGAAGACAAAGACTATTTATAAAATAATCAAAATGTCATACCGATTCTAAATTGAGCTCAGCTAAGCACCTATATACATAACAAGGATATAGGGTATCTTCGTTGGGCATCCTATTTTGTAGGTTTCCTGTTCTCTATAGGTAAGACTCCTGCTGTGTTGTGAAATCCTTTGTGAAGACATTCAACAGTCTCTCAACTCATACAATTGGAGGAAGGTGATGAAACACTCTGGAAAAGAAAGCACCAATTTTAGAGCTAAGTTTCAGCATGGAAATAGTTGAATCACAACCCATGCTTCCCGTTTTCAGTGTCTGCAATAGCTGTGCTACATTTTCAATCTTGGAAAATTCAAGCTTCTAAAGGAAAAACTGAAGCTAGTCCTTAGTCACATTATCAATTTGTTCCACATCCATTGGTCCCCTTGCATACTAGCATGACAAAGAAATCTAAAAATGCCTAAATATTCTGCTTTGTAAGAGACAGTATATAAATGCATTTAACAAAATTGGAAATCACAATTTCCATATGACGAGTCTGATGTCACACAGTGCATGAACATGAGCAAGTGAAAAAAGAGGATTGCCTTGAGCTGCATGAAAGCACTGACCCTGTAGTATAAACGTCACAGTGTGTTTCATGGCTCAGAGCTGGTGTCACTATCGTGAAACAAACCTGTGCGTAAAAGCTCAGCAGATCCCAAAGCACTACAATTGATTTTGTTTATTGCGCCTTACATTTGTATCGGTACTTACTACCAACACAAAGGAATACCAGTTGGATAGACATTCCACGCTATTCTCATTTCTGTCACCTCAGGCAGGAGATTGTTGGCTTACTAGCACAGAATGGAAGAGAAGCTTATTCATTTTCTTGACTAGGAAAGATGAGGAAGTTGATCACACTCATATCCGTTTATTAAGTATAAGGCTAAAGCCAGCAGGCAGTTACAGTAGCTTAACAACAATGACTGGAAACAGCTAGCCTAGCTCCAATCTCATAACTCACTAAGTTTCCATTGACAATGATATTAGCCTCTGGTGGCAACAGTAGTGTTTTGGGGTCCCCAGTGCAGCCTGATGGGTACACAAACAGCAATACTATTTGGACTACAAATGGACAATACCATGTTTCAGGTCCCAAACTCTTGCCCCTTTCTTACTTCTGTTCTTAATCTTATATGCAAAAAGCTTATACAAAATTCAAGCACCAGTACCTCTCTAAAAATCATTAATTAATATGTAATGCCTTGTTTGTTTAATACCTAAAAACAAAATATAGTAAATGGTAATACTAAAAAACAACATGCCACATTTGGCATGTGTTAATTAGGAAGATTTTATGTGCTTTGTTAACCTTTGGACAGAGCATGCAGCTTCCTGTAGTTTCCAGTCTTTCTGCCAAGACACACAAAAACATTCTGACTGTAGCCTTATATTGAATGGGTAGCTATAAGGATGGTATGCATCATCTAAACTAAAAATCACCTATTTTTTCTCAAAACGTTGCACTGTCACTTTAAATGGATTACCAAGACTCAGTTTTGGACTTTTGTAGGATTCTGCACCTCTGCATTTTCTGTTATTCTAATCTTTTTTCTCTTTCTTCCTTTCTCGGACTGTTCACATTCAGCTAATTTACTGCTCCTGTTGCAAAACTACAGCACTGCTCATCCTCCTTCCCTAAACCAATATGTCCAATTAACCGCAAATGTCAAGACATCTGGGACTCATCATTGTGTCAACCCGCAAGTGAGACATTATTGTGTCACACCAGGAAGTCGTGACATCCTAGAGCATTTTAAAAGGACCTAATTCCTCAAACCACAGCAGCAGTTAGGTGGGGACCCTTGATTCAAAGACTAGCATGAAAATAAAAAGGTAAGAAACTTTCATGCCTCTTCAGTTCAGTATATAGGTAAAAGACTGTGTTCTGTATTCTCATATGGCTACTGTTTATGAGCGACTGGATGAGTGGGTTATGCTTGAGCTTGCAACACGTCCGTATCCAAACAATCAGCAACACATCAGCTGTGTGCCTGAGCCACACATATGCTAATCCCTTTCAGTGACCTCAGTTAAATGGCAAGCATAGGCCTTTACTTGGAGACAGCAGGGTCATCTTAATTATACAGAGGTCAGTGGAACAGATTTTGCTGTAGACACATTTATTTATGTGACGCATTTATTCATGTAAGTACAGTGATTCAACATGGTTACATATGGCATGCTTGATATTGTTTGTACATCATAGCAGTGCTTTTGTCAGGAAAATGTCAGTGTTTGCAACAAATCAGTGTTCTGCCTGTTTAGAAGCAGTCAGTCAGCAATCAGTTGCAGTCCATGGAGTCATGTGTACGTTTAGCTGTGAGTCTGCTAATTGGTCATGCCCTAAATTTTTTTTGGCTTAGATAACTATACTTTTTGAATTGTAAAATTGAATCAGTTGTGCACTGCATTGTGTGCACCATACTCAACTACCACTGCCTAGATTTGTAAATCATCAGAAACAGGAGATTCTGCTTTTTTATTTTTTATTTTGGTGGCATCAAAAATGTGAGAATTACAGCAAGTTACAAACCTGACAGTGTCTGCTCTTTTCCAGTCTCAGTTAACATTGGGACATACTGTATAGGGCATTTGGTTGGCACTCTTGTCGCCTGGAGGCTCATTCAGCCAAAGGCATAAGTCAGTTTGCATTTCTAGTCATATTTCTGTGAATGGCACACATTTACTTACATTTTGATGTATAAATTACATGTGTGGAGTGAAATTTATGGGAGTAAGAGAAAAAAATTTAAGAAAATATTTTACAGCTCCTTTCCACTCTAACAATGATGTCATCACTCTAGTTCTGAAAATTCCGTCCAATACACACCCATTAGAAATTTGAAACCGACTAAAAAATGGCAGAAACATAAATTGTAATTTAGTAAAAGCCATACTAGCTGTCAAAATGGCCATTTAGCCAAATAAAGGCCAAGGTCTCATGACCCATTCAGACGTTGAATTACTTTTCTGTGTCAAGGCACACTGAAGTAATATGGTCTCAAAGAGGGGTAGGTTTGAGGTTGTTCATTACCATGTCCCATGTCCCATTTCCCATTTCTTATGAGAAATTATTCACAGTTCAATAGATTGCAATTAATTTTAACAGAGACAGCAATGGCATCTACAACACCAAGTAGATGCACTGTTCATTAAATTGTGTTTTATAACAGTTTGTTGACAAAACAATTATGATGTAATCAATTGTAAGTGCTTGAAAACCTTTATTTAATTCATTTCAGCATAAAACTTCTTTTCTAAGGAAAAGAATCTCTTGGCACAAAGTAAAAAAGCATGCATGAGCAGTCAGAGTCAATAGTTTGACCAACTGGACATACACTGCTACTACTCAACCTACGCTGATCACTTTGACACAATAAATCACACTTTTGCCGCAGGGTCTGGGATGGTGTCGACCCGGAAGAATCTTGACAATATTTATGTGAATACTTAAGATATTCTTGGGTTTAAAGACAAAATAAGATCATTGAGTTTCTCTACTAGTCCTGAAGCATTGCCATTGGTGATGGTGAAGCGATAGCTGCAGACCGGGGCAGATTTGACATGCCAGCCTAATTAGTGCGATTATCACACAGCTGCACAGGCTGAGAGGATTTGAAGTGGTTTTATCAAAAGGATCATTTTCCCGGGGAATGCCTCATCCTGACAGCGTGTGCACTGCCAGATCCATTTCGGTTTGGGATGTGCAGGCCCTGTCCGCTCAGATACGCTGCAGATTTGAAAGGGTGAACTCGGAGTGGACAGGAGAGGAGAGTAGTGGAAACGCAGCACTGAGTTCTTGCAAAGTGTATTATTGCACATGAGTAAAGCTGTGAAGTGATTAGATGCATTGTGTTTTCCAGAGGCCACAGGTAGTGCCTCAGACCTCAGAACAGAGCAGTTATTGGAAGTCTGGTTCCACACAATAACACCATCTTACCCCCAAATTACTGTATACTCTTAGCTGGCAGAGTATGGAGGATAAACCAAATTTAGGCCTAATAATCTTACCAAACAGATTTGGCTGCCGTTAGTGGGCTAATTAACAGAATTAACAATTGATGTAATGCCTCAGTTCAGCTGGGGATTTGCATTTCCTTCCTCGTAAAATAGGGGTCATTTGGATTTAAGATAACCAAGTTGTGCATTAAAGTTGCTATGATCAATAATTCCGTATGAAACAATGGGTCAAATTACTCTTTCATACTTCAAAACCCCACTTTTCAAATTTGCAAGGGGGCAATTGTTATAAAATATTTACAAAATATTTTTTGGATTCATGAATGATTCTCTGTGAAAGTCAGCGGGAACGGCTCGCTCCCTCTCTCCTGTTGACTGTCCTTTCACTTCCCTGTCGTGTTGCTTCTATCTGTGCCGAAAGTTCTTTTTACAGCCACAAAAAAAGCAAGCAGGCGACTGAACTGAGTGTCAGTTAAGGTAGAGCTGTCTGTGACCACAGTCGATGAGCTAAGAGGGAAGTGAATATTGGACTAACATTGATTCATGGACACAAACATGACACCAAATTAATGTTTGTCAGTGTCTGCTAAATTGGGGAGTTGTTGTTATAATTAGTTGGCAATAGCAACTTTTGTCACTGTGCCAAAGTGGCAAAAAAAAGAGAGAAAGTCACTGCAGCTTTAAAGAGATGGGACATAGAATTTTCACAAAACCACGTTTTCTACTGCATTACTTTTTATATAATTAACATTTTCAGTCAGGGGAGCTCAAATCACTAAAATGTATACTAGACAGCACTGTGGCAATGTTTAGCAATCCTCTTTCATATTGCATAACCTCCCTAAGACATAATGCATCTTTCACCCTCATTCAAAGAACAATAACATATTCTCAGTAAAAGAATCTCTGGCTTCCCTCTCACTCAATCATCATATTGTACTCCTCTACAATACCTCATATTGCTCACTGACTCAGGATGGCTCAGAAAAATGCCACTGACCATGCACACACACACCAGCATTTTATTTAGCCTGTTGTGTTTAACTACTCCCTCCTCTTTTTGCCCTTGGGTGGGCTGGGGTCCTTAGTGCTCCCCCGGACTTGCCTGGCCTCTACAAGCGCCTCCAGAGTTCCCACCCTCCACCGACCGTGACGTCACAGGTCCGGCTCCGAGAGCAGCCGGTGTTTGCCCATCGCCAGGGTCAAGAGCGCAGGGAGGACCGAGAGAGGAGGACCAGGGACCTTCTGCACCCCAGCACCCAAAACACCTCAACTGTCCATGTCACGCCTCCCCGCGGCCGGCCTGCTGTGAGCCAGCCGCCCATGGAAGTTCTCAAGGTAAGCCCACCAACGCACTGGTATACCTGTATGAGCAGCAGCTGTGATGTGAACGGTGACAAAGTTTTGTCGGCGACATGGTGGTGGATCCTCTTGTGGATACTCCGAACTGTATTAAATATTTTCTATTTCTTTAAATCACTATTTCAACACGATTATGGACTTGGCTTCAGGAATTCTTACGTCTGTGTCAGCTCCTGAGACACTGTGTTAAGTCCATAGGGAGGATTATCTCTTGACAGAATTCCTGTTTCCAGACATTTGGCATTCAACACATTTAATCCTATTTGCTCCACTACACTGACATATTTTCATTCATTTCATTCCTGGTATGACCAAATGGACCCTAAAGCACGAGTACATGGAGATGAGATAAGTGTATGTATCATTGCATTGTTCAAGATCAGGACCAGGTATAAGTTTTCAACCCCTCAGAAAGTATTTAAATTTGTCAAGAGGGTATAGAAAATTCCAGTGGTGGGACATTTTGCATATTTGTATTTGTCTGCGTTGGGTGTAGGGATTTCCTGTGAAAACAAAAGAAATCTTCTATTTTTCCTGCCAATCACCAACGATATGCATGCAGCATCAGTGACATTCTGCAAGATCGGTGTGACGTCCCTACCAGGGGATGATGGAGACCTTCTTTTAAGGTCATGAATGATAGTAGTTGTCGACTTGTGAGCAACGGGTCTGACGTATCAGTGTGTTTACTGATAGCAGAGAAACATAATCCTTTAGTGCTGTGTCACTTCAAGTAATTGCAGCATAAAAATCTGATCCTGCCACAGTGTTGCTTGGCATGTGTTACTATTTTCACGTGGTTTGTGTCAAAGCAGAAAATTACTTTATTGTTGTATCTCTTCTTGCTAGTAATAGAACATAGCTGATGTTTTGGTGGAAAATATGTTGTTTTCTCTTCTGCCAGTTGTTTTTAAAAAGGGTTGTACTTGTATTTGTGGAAACAATTGAAATTAACCTTTTCTCATACTGTATCATTTCCACATTAAAGAGTCCATACAAAGATGCCGGTTTCCTCGCAAACCCTCTTTGACAGTTTGAACCTAACCTGTCTGTGGATTATCAAAGACCCCCTCAAAGCTGTGCAAGCAGGGCAAAATTAGCTTAGAAGTACCAGGCAGGGCTGCTGGACCATGAAAGTGAAAACATAAAGCTCAGATGAGGTTGTCCAAAAGGGGAGGGGGACGCTTAATTAGCCAGGTTACCTCTGACCCCTGTGAGAATGAAGTGAAAAACCGGTTCAGGAATCAGGACAAAGCCAGGCAGAGTTTGATCATACACTCGACGCATAAGTTGGCAACATATGCTCATAATAAAGTTCAATCTTGAGCTTGCTCAAGAAAAAAATGCGTATTGTAAAGAAAGTAGTTTGACCTAAAGCTACATTTGCCATTTCACCTGCCATCCTTACCACTTTTGTGCCCCCTAGTTCCTTGGAGAATAAAGGTTCAAAAAGCTAATCTGTTTTGCTTTGGTTTCACACAGTAGAATAGGGCATTTTTGTATCTTTTAAGTGGCTACTCTCAATGTTTTTTACAATAACAGTGCAGTCTCTTTAAGTGATGAACTTAGAGAATTGTCACCTAAATATGTAGCTCCTCTCAGCTTCACAGACCTTTGTAGTGAGTTTCAGTTCACTGTTAAGCTGTTTGACCTGCAGCTTTACTGTTTCCTAGCCTTGTTGTATCTTTCGACCCACTGTTTTGATTTTACTGCTCACAACTTCACTGTTTTGGTTACTTTCATTGTGCCATTTTCAGCCGAAGCTGCTTCAGAGGGAAAAGATCTGGAAATACCACTGTGCACTTCGCAGCACTGGTGCCCCGCAGGGCTACGTCAGTTCGCCGTTTTTATTCAGTGGTGGTGGTGAGATTTTCAGACGACACTGTTATACTCAGTCTGCTAAAAGCCAATACCAACTTAAACAGCCACAGATCTGGTGTGGACGGGTTTGTGAGCTGGTGTGATGCTCACCAACTGCAGATTAATACAGGGAAAACAGTGGAGATGCTGGTGGATCCAAGGTCAGTTGGGGACCACAGATCCGTGGCCATACACGAATGTAACATTGAGCATGCAGACTCTTATAAATATCTGGGGATCCATATTGATAGCGACTTAAGTTGGCACATGCAAGTGGCAAATGTTTGTGCCTGAATCCACCAGTGCCTGCATTTTCTATGTTGGCTCAGAGTGTTTGGTGTCTGTAGGAACATTATATGGTTTTCTTTAGAGCAACCATTGAGTGCTTTGAGAAAAGGAGTAGCGATGTGAATTCTTACTATCTGACCACGGTGCCACAGTTGTGCTACATTAAAGCTCTGAAGATCCCTTTCGTCCACAAAATGTGTCCATGTTAAAGTGTTTGCTAACTACTCCAGTCTACAAGTGACAAACCCCACGGTCAAATAATTTGTAAAGTGAAAATGAGAGACAGGGTCTTGTTAAATTCACTAAAAAAATGATTTAACTAAAGAAAAGTGGGCTTTCTCAGTCCTGGGACTGATGAAGATCTGACACATCACAAAGAGGCTAAGCAAGCTCTTGCTTTATACAATGGGACCTTCTTTGTGCTTTCTCAGTGCACCGAATCTAGGAAACTTGGATGTAAGTTGTGTTTCTGTGTGCTGCAACTGTTTTTCCTGGAGTTAAGTTGTGCGCACATCCGTGCCTTCTCAGATTTTATCAGGGCTGTTATAGGACAATGACTGTAGGCTTGGTAGATCTTCATCGGTGGTAATGGCTTTGGCACTAGCTGGAAGAAAATCTTTAATCTGACAGGCAAAATCTGTATTACTGAAATATTGTTTTGACAGTAAAAAATGCAGAGAATGGTCATTTATGATCGCTTAACATATCTATTTGACAGTAATTGCTACTGTAATTTACATGATTATTGTTGCTTCCTGACCCACCTTCTTCTTTGAATACAGTAATAACCTTAAAATCTGCTCATTTCCAGTATTTCAATATAAATGGATGCCATTTACTCTTTGCTTTTAATGAAAATGGAAATAACAACAACAACAAAAAAAAAAGTGGAGCACTGAGCAGCTAAACAGCCAGATATTTACCTCAGTAGTTGTTAGAGACCAAAAACAGAATTAAAAGAGAATGAATTTTGGACTTTCACCACTTGACCAGAACTACGAAGTTACCAAGCTTGCTAATACATTAACCATGTCAGCTTTATATGGCGATAGTATGTCAGTGTTTATAGGATGTTATGCTGCCACAAAATTTATTTTAAAAATC
>JBCAUF010000061.1:6221421-6235039 GCA_038406115.1 Haemulon aurolineatum | reverse complement strand
AATGGCTCCCAGATGATGAATTCTACTTATTTTGGTGTCTCCTGACTTTTTTTGTCGTGCCACCATGAGGTTGATATTTGTGGTTTTGAGTGAAACACGTCAACAGCTATTGGATAGAGTCATGAAATTTGGTGCAGACATTCATATCTCCCTCAGGATGAATTGTAATTACTCTGGTAATCCTCTGACCTATCATGTAGGGTGAGCATCAGATCAAATTTCAATTTATTCAGTATTTTGGTTTATAAAACTAATAAGGCTTAGTATTGTGTTTAGTATTAATTAGCAAATGTTAGCATCCTAACACACTAAACTACATTATGATAGTGACCAGGATAAATATTAAATCAGTATGTTAGCATTGTCACAGTGAGCATAGTATTAGCATGGAATTACAGAGCATTTTGACCTGGCTTGTAAATATCTTTCCTCTCATGTTTATTAAATCACAAATGTGTGGTCTACTTCACTTTTTTTGTTTCTACAATCATCTAGGAGTTGGAGATCCAGGCCCGTGCTCATGGTCTTACTGTCGTGTCATCTCCATCTGTCTGCACATCTGATTTGATGGCACGGGCCATTAAACAGGAGCCCGTCCTCGGCGACTGCCCTTCAGATCTTTACCAGCATAACTCTACCCCTGACATGTCCCCTCCAACCACGCTGGACCTCAACAACGGCACTATCACCTTCGATCAGATCCCTGCAGACGCTGGGGACCCTGGCCCCTATGGAAACTCCAGGACCTGTAAAATGAAGGAACTGGTAAGGGACAACACCCTATCACCAATTTCCCCAAGTGACCCCCTGCTGTCCTCGATGTCCCCGGATGGCTCCAACAACATCAGCAGCCATCACAGTTCTTGCTCTAGTATGGAGAAGGAGCCAGGCTGTTAGCATTGTCCAACGCCATGAGCCATACTGACACTTTCTATCTTCAGCATCTCAATGAGGCACCTCAACTTAAAGTGACTCCATATTATTTTCTTACTTTTTGCCCATTTATTGCTGAACTGTGATGTTCAAATACTGTATGTTAATGTAAATGAGACCATTAAGTTCCTCAGTTGTACACAGTATTTTTACTTTCTTCTAGTCTTGATGACATATATGGGACAGTTTAGTAACACTTGCCAAACATGTATAAGGTGAATGACCACTACAATGAAGTCATTATAGTCTTATCAACTTAATGACTTTTTTTAATTTTAGTTTTAGATTACTTGTCCAAATATACTCTGTATTGAACTGTGCTGAGATAACATACATGTGATAATGCATTGATAGGAGTGCAAAACATTCAGTGTAATGTTCAAACCTGGCAGGAAAAAAGCAATTTACGTCTTATACCCAGTCCATTAGATTACTGAATCTGAGTCAGTTTAGCAGCGTTTATCTTCTGATGGTTCCATGTCAGAAAATAGAGACTGGTATTTCAATATGAAAGCATTAAATGTTGCATATGATTGCATATTAATAATTGTTTCTAAACAGATTTAAATTTCTATTACTTTTTTACCCAATGCTTTCAATGTACTCTGAAAAAATAACAAATCAAACATTGACCAAATCGAGTATTATGTAATTATTACCATTTATTTATTTATTTTTTCTTTTATCCACTGAGAGCTCATTTTGTTTGATATTTATATCAGTAATTCAAGAATTGGTTTTGTCTGAGTAATCTTTTGATTCATAATAGCTCGCAAATAGATTATTAATATTTTTTTATCCTGACATGATCACAGTCATCAGAAGTTGAACTTAATAATTTGTACTTACTACTATTTACTAGTTTACACATGGAAGGAAAACTATTGTTTGACAATATGGTGTAAAATTAGGCTACCTTATTGTATCTCAGTTTACAAAGAAAGAAAGAAAGAAAAAAAGAAGGAAGGAAATGATAAAGGCACTATTTGCATAAGGGCCTGGTGCACTGGCCAAAAGTGATTCATTAGTCCTGACATGATACTTTGTTTATAATAAATGTAAAATAAAAATTTACAATAAAGTAAAATGTGTTTTATATGCTGATAAGGGCAGCAGCTTTTGCCCAAAATACTGTATACCAATTGCTATTTAGGCACTGATCATCTATTGATTTTATCATTATTGTGCATAACTCAGAGCTGAGTAGATGTATTCCGAGGGAAATCTTCCTTTTTGATGTCTACACAGAACTGGTTGATATCATGAGACATTTTTATTAGTGTTTGTTTTCTCTTACAAATATTGTTAAACAAAACACTTGAGATGCTGATATATTGTTCAGTACATAGCACCTTTTGTACAAAAAATAAATCATAAGTATGAATCATGTATATTTATACCACATTTGTGGGACAGCATACAGTACATGAGTCTTGCTGTCAGAGGAAATACTTCAAACCATCAGTTAAGTTGTTTTGGTTATTTTAGAGTCATGCATTTAAACCTCACCTCTAAATGTTGTACAGGAAGATTAAAATGTATTCTTAAAAATGTGCATCACACATTCACTTTCCTTAAGACAAGACACATGTTCTTGGCCAGAAATTCATTAGGCAAACATCATCCATCAGAACTCTATGAAGACAGTGTGTCAGCACTGTGGGTTTGTCAGAATGTCATAAAAATATTATGCGATGTACCAATAATAATTTAGCCTACTTTCACAATGTTATTTACCCGCCCGAGTCACTCCAGCCTAATGAAGAATCTGTTGAACCTAACTCTACCTGACTGAGCCATCTCTGTCACTTAGTTTAGGCAAGTTAAAAGCAACCACTCAGTGTCGCTTCAAATAGGATGTCTTTTCATCCTCGTTGCAGGAAGCAAAAAGTTGCATAGTCGCTCCAGAAATGAGGACTAATTTTCAATGGTAAGCATGTTTTTTCTGGCATATCATAGTTCTAGAGGTCTTACTGAATAGAAAAAGTTAAATAATGATTAAACAGTTTTCTAAAAACATGCTTTACTTGCTTTACTGTGTTTATTTGTCACTTCATGGTATAAACAATAATACAAAATATGTAAATACAATATTTTAATGAGTAATAACATTCCAGTATTTCCTTGTCATGGTTCCTGCTGTTTTCACAATATAAGGTTTGAGTTGAAAATGTTTTAATGTGAAGTTTAGCTTCATGAAACATGCATCCTAGTCATACTTTCCAACCTTCAGACCTGAAAAATAGGGAATATTTCAAAACCAAAGCAGAAGTGTCTGGGGCTCCTCCCTCAGAAAAAAGTTTCCTGCATTCTGACAATTTTTAATGTATAAAAAGAACAAATTAATTTTATGTTAAATACACTATTTTACTTCTAATTCTATACAGAATAGAGAGTCTCTGTTGACTGGAGGGGAAATGCACTTTACTTCTCAAACGTGCAGAAGTAAAGAGAGTCAGAGCCTCAACTAAACACAGACACTAAAACAAGGTGTGAAAATTTGTCATGAATCTGGAGAAATGCAGGAAAATTGTCAATGAAGGAGGAAACCAGGGAAGGGGGAAAAAACAGGAGTCTTCCGGGATGATCGTGAGGGTTGTCTCGTAGGGTGTGACTCGTTGCTTTAACAAACAGTAGTGTTAAGTTAGTCTGCCTTTCATTTGGGAGCAGTACTGCCCTATAAAGCAAAAAGGCAGTAACTACGCAGAGTGCAGAACTGAGAAAAATGACTTTAAAGTTATCCTGTCGTCCAGCCTAAGAAGTTGCAGGTAGATTAATGGACATGTAGCGGTTTTGTTACTTTATATTAGCTTATTCGTTGTACATATTAATCCTCATATTTGATTTGATGTTTTACCCCTATTTTGCAGCTACTGTATTCTTGCTTTGTATTACTTGCCAAAAATGTGGCACCATACCAAGGAAAAAGGCAGTAACTGCAGATTCTTCAAAACCTATTTTGTCACAACTTGGGCTCTAGGTTTGTTAGATACACTGTATTTGTACTAACTTGGAGCCATTTGTTTTCCTGATTATGGATATACCAAACACAAGGTAATTTGACCATTTTAGGCCAATATTTTCCACCCGGAAGCTGCTCTGGTGCTTAAATCGTTGCTTGACGTGTCTCACATTGCTAAGCTATATCAAGGCTCAAATGAGGACAATTTATTTTGAATGGGACCAAAACAGTCGTGTGAAGATGGGTGGCCCGCAAAATCAGCTGTAGCTGTCTGTGTTCACTGTTCATCATGGAAACAGTAACTACACTGTGCGGCAACACGGTTGTTTTTACATGAAGTAAAACAAAGCAAAAATACAGTAACTGACATGAAACATTGTTTGAAACATTGTTGCATGTCAGTTACTGTATTTTTGCTTTGTTTTACTGGGGCTTTTTGCAGTTACTGTATGAACGACTACCATTTTCCTCCAAAACGACACACATTTGAGATAAGATATTTTAACACATAATAACAAAGGATGCCTTGAATGTCATGAAAATGATAATAACTCATTTTCGACCGAAAATGCAGTTACTGCCTTTTTGCTTTGTAGGGCAGAGTAGGCTTGCCTTGTTCAAAGGGAATAATATACAAGCCAGTGGAAATGATGCTAAGGAAAGTAAGGAGGAGACGAACATGACAAACTCTGTTTAGTAAAAATCTTCATTGAGGCATACTTGCAAGGGCATTTCACAGACATGACAAGAGACATGCATACGTTACATTACAAGTTAACTTGTGCCATACATACATAATAATCAAAAACAAAAAGGACTTTAAAAAACTATTAAAACTAAATATTAAACTATTAAAGACTATTTAAAAAAATCATCTTTTTACTTTGATCTGTTTTGTAACTCTTTGATATTCATGGAAGGGCAGGCAGTATCTCGTATTGTCACCATTTAAAAAGAAATGATTTTAAGAATGGTCTGTTACCTCACATTTGGCTTTTGTTGCTGAACTTTAAAAATGCAGGCAATGCTTGCTATTACAAGTTTACTTCCCAAATTACATGAACAATAAAAAGCTGGAGTACATACACTCAGTTATAAAATGTAAACATATTGAAAACAGTTTGAATTGATGCAGTTGTGGTACAGTACGGGCAAGTTAAGGGTCACAGTTATTGTAGGAACAGCTGCTCAGTTCGTCACACCATTTTGTGTAAGCTCTGTGTAGGACCTCAAAAGATGTGTTGTCCAATATTTCTGCAATGAAAGAGAGCAAAGAGAACATGCTTTAATTATATTGTACATATATTAGCTACATGAAGTCTGACCAGCATAACTCAGTCAGTGCATTCAAAAAGGCCCATACAACCATTATTTGTGGGACAAAGACACAGGCTGTATTTCTTTCATGTTCACGCAAGTAAGAATAAAGCAAGCTAAAATGAGGGCTTGCTATCATAGTCTTTTGTAATGTTTCTATTGGGGTATCTCAGGGCCGGTCTTCTTGTGGAAGTCTCTTTGTAATCCCATTCTAGCCAAATTACTAGGGGTCTATTCAGCACCAACATACAGCAGCAATGTTTTCAGGGGGAAAATGAATTAATTTCTATGGAATTTCCATGAGTGACTTTCAGAAGCAAAGTTAATCCATGCTGAGATTTTGCCAAACTTTGGTCAATTTTAGCTTAATTTTGCAAATTTACATTATTTATCAACAGCATGCATTGTTGACATTGAGCTAAAGAGTTCAAAATACAATAAATTATCACTTCCAACTTCCAGCCCCACCTATTTTACAAGGACACACAAATGGCGCCATCTATGGAGGGCACAGAGCATATCTTAAGCTATGTAAATGTGGTTGCTTTTCTTGTAAAAACAGTGTTATTCCAGCGATTATTACCTGCTTCCCCGAGACCAACAGGTAGGGGCATTCTGACCAGGCCTCCAGAATGCTTCAGCCTGTCCTGCAGAGACCTCTGTATGAGCTCCATGGTACATGCCTCATGCCAGACAGGCAGCTCCAGGCCCATCATGCAGCTGATGATCTTTTGCTTTTCTTCCTCTGTCAATAGGCCGCTCTCTTTGGACACATAAACCATGTAAGACATGTCAATGTTCACCGCCTCCCCATGCAGCAGAGATGGGAGGACTTTCTGTATGAGAAAGAAAGAGGCGAAATCAAGTTAGGATGTGGCTATCTGTCACTAAAAAATGATAACATGTGAAAACCTTATACCCCATTCCATCTGAAAAGTGTTAACTCTAATATAATCAAATGTCTGCTATATATGTACAATAGCATGTATCAAGATTTGATACCTTTAATTTAAAATAAACACCATAAAGTGTTTAACTATGTATGCTGTTACCATCTCTAATGCTGGGCTGATAAGGTGGCCAAAATCCACAAGTCTGTTTAGATCATCCTCCCAAAGGTTTGGTGCAAGCTCTTCCAGCATGGTCGTGATGGCTATACGAGTTGCTTGTGCAGCATGTGAGCGGTTGCACCCGTGTCCCCTGTTGTCAGCCTGGAATTTTGTGTCCAACAGCATTCGGCCGTGCTCCTCAAGCAGCTCAAACAGGCCTCTGTGTTTCATCAGGGCCATCTGCAAAAGGTGTGTAAAACTTAAAAAAGAGAAGCTCGAACACAAGAAAATAAACATATTAAAATACATCATTTCTCAGAGTTAATAAGCATATCTGATTCCTTCTTCTCAAATATGCATCAGAATTATTCCACATCCAGGCACTTCAACGTACCTTTAACATCTCTGCGAGCCCATTGGAGATGTGTCGTCGAGGAATGGTTTGTATGAAGGACAGGTCAAGGAAAGCAGCGGCAGGTGGAATGTAGGCACCCAGCTTGTTCTTGCAGTTTGCAAAGTTAACTCCCGTCTTTGCCCCCACACTGGCATCGATGTAGGACAGCAGTGTGGTTGGGACCCTGATGTAAGGGGTGCGTCTTCTGTAGAGTGAGGCAGCCAGGCCAACTATGTCCAGGCACACTCCTCCACCAATGGCAATGATGGGCTCTGTGCGGCGGTCAAGGGAGAAGTTGTTGACCTCCTCTAGGATCTTCAGGGCCATTTCCATGGATTTGTTCTCTTCAGTGGTGGGTAGAGCCAAGATCTTGTACACAACATTGTTGGCATCGAAATATTCAGTCACCTTGGGGCCGTAGATTTTGTAGACTTCTTGGTCGATGACTATAAAGCGTTTGATTGGCTTGTTTGATTTTCTACTATCCTCCAGTTGCTGCAGGTCAGTGATGTGGCCCAGCAGCAGTGTGTCGTTGGCTGGATCAAGCAAGTTCTGAGTTTCAGTTACCTTGTAAGTAAAGACGATTGGGCTGACCACTGTCCAGGTGGTGCCCTTTTCTGAGTTGCTCTCGTAGCTGCCACACAAAACACATAAAGAGATATATCGATTATAATGGTATGGAGACCAGTTGTTCTACATGTTGTGCTTTTTGTGTTTGTCAATACAATGCATTTCATGCAGTCTGTTGCCAGTGTATTAGGAACAGCTAGCCCTCAACACACTAATACTATAATTATGAAAAATATACAGGATGTACAACCGTTGACAGAGGCTTTCTCATTTTTGAAGCCAAATTAAGCTATTAAAGTTTAGGTTAGATATTATAGGATGCACACTGATCATGTCAAAGCTAAAACCATTTCTGCGACCTCCCTCAAGCTGTGGGCTTAACAGCTTTCTAAAGGTGTTGATTAATGGCAGATAAACTGCAGCTGCCAAATAGACAAAGCAACTCGGAGTAACAAATTCCCATATATACTTATACATACATATCTGTTTTACATGCAGTTGTCTCCTGTCAACACATAAGTCGCATGTTGCAAAAACCACAGACCAGCCATAATCTGCCCTTTACAGTTTTTTGCTCCAAGTAAGTAGTAGTACTTGTGCAAGCTACAAAAGATCAAGTGCAGGGCCTCTTTGGGTTATAGGGCAGAGGAGATGGCTGGGGTCCCACAGCATGTGACATTGACCTTGTAGACAGCAGTTCAAATCTTATCTCCTACCAGCTTTAACTGGGAAGGCCTCTGTGCTTCTGTGCCTAAACAATAGCATACTGTGACTGCCTCTTGCCTTTTCCCCCAGACCCCATCTTACAACATGTAAAGACTGAGAGAGCACTGTAACCGAAAAAAAAAAACAAGTCACAGGAAATAATCAAAAAACTCATTGATAAATTACAGAAAAGGAACTGTCATCATGAACAAAAAAAAACATAACTGTCATTGTACATGCTGAATTTTTTTTTCACTGCTAATGAATTAATAAGTTTTAATGTGAATGCCAGTGCCCCATGGACTGATACAAAATTAGAAAGCCACATTGTCTATTTTGATTCATACATTTCTAGATATTACATTAGATTTCAAATATTCTGCACTACTGAAGTAATACATTTACCTGTAACACCTGAATGAGAATGTTATTTAACATTCTTTTTGGCTAATGTTTGCTGAAAGAGCAATCTCATTTTTTAAATGTCAAGAGTATGTGATCATGTATCAGACAGTGTTACCATCACCAATATGAAACCGCATAATTTTTCAAAATTGACATAGAAAATCAACTTAGAACAGAGACAGAGGAGAACTTCTTGCATATGAAATCCAAGCAGCAAACATGCAAAATGAGAGCAAACTAAAAAACAATGTTATACTCACATTTTTGCAGCAGAGACATTGTCACCTATGTCCTTGTTGACCTTCCCCGATTTACGCTTCCAGGTACCTTTGACCCGGAGCAAGCTAAATTCACTTGTCTTTTCTTTGGTGTCGTTGTCCTTCAGATTAACCTTTCCCATGCTTGCAGCGATGGCTATGAGTTCAAAGTGTGAGTCGAGGTATGATTGAGAGGCGCACACCAGCAGTCTTTAAATACTGTTTGGTATTTAGAGGATCCCCCCTGACGCAAGGGAGGAGCAGTGTGCTTCACATGTCGTGACGTGTTTATATTACATATTGTTTTTTTTTTTTTTTTTTATGTAACTGTGAGGTAACACCTACTTCTCTGATTTGTTTTGTTGATAAATGTGGTTATAATGAGAATTATGTGATATTTTCATTATTGATCAGGGGGATAAGATCTTTAATTACATAATACATTATTGTTATTAAGCTATTGTGCTGGGAAATTGTAGTATTGCCAAGTGCCTAAGTATAAAGCATGATCATGTAAAGGTTTTGTATTCAGTGCTGTTCAAGAACAGAACTTCGGTTTCGTTGCTGCAGAATAAAACTCCACTGCATTGAACCTCTGTGATCTCCAGTTGCTTGCTTTTTTGCAGCAAAGAAGAAAGAATGTGGACTCAGTCTCTGGCCTGGGGTTCTGAATTTGAGACACAACATTTCTTGCGAGCCGACAATTCTGAGGAACAGTCCTGGGGGAGTCAAGGGCAGCACCAAAGCCGCCTAAATAGGTGAGTCCCCAGAACTGACCTCTAAAAAAAAACCTGGTTTAAAATGACTTCCACCGGAGTTGGTGGTAAAACAACAGCCAGAGACAAATTAGACTCTGCAGGAAAAAGTGGCACAAACGAACAGCAGGTAGATTGCAATGGCTGAAAGAGGGAACCTTTGAAGCAGCTTGATGTAATGAAGTGGAAGCTAATATAAAACACTACAAGGCTAAAGACGGAAGGAAAGCGAGCCAGGGAGAGAGAGGTGTTAGGATGGTTCAGGCAGGCTGTAAGTTTGTCAGGTTTTAGCTACATGGACAATACTTGTTAACAGGATTTCTTCATTGATATCCTTGACCTCTGGTGTTCCCCGAGAGCTGCTCATTCAAAATAGCTGGGGCACGTGGGATGTATCGGATTTTCAAAATATAGCCTTCTCTTGCTCACTTTTACCATGCACCCTTATTTTAAAGCTCAAATTACCAACATCACAAGCACTATTTGCTGCATGTCATCTCCTCTCTCTCTCCCTCTCTCGCATTTCACGTCTGTTATGTAGACGCCACCGGTCATCATTGCATCTGAAGCTAAACTTGAACTTTTACTGCAGTTTCAAGCCTGATCAGGTTACCGCACAAGTTATATTTACATTCAGTGTTTCTCACCAGTACACAGGGTGAGAATCGCTGAGGCCTTACAAACTTGTTAGGCAAACTTAGTTTCCTTCATTGAAAAACATTCAAATATAAACTGGACATAAATTTCCCCAGCCATAATATCGGCCCCAACCGCATGTTACACCAAACATTTATAGTAAAAGCTGCAGACAAAGAGTCATAGGAATACTAGGACTACAAGACTACACACTGTTACTCCGCATTGATCATGAAGGCAAAACTGTAAAAGGGGCAGGACAAAGTGAAAAAGGAGCAATTACAAATTTGTCAGTTTCTTCAGCACCACAGAGAGCACCATGGATTTATCAATACCCAGCACAGTTAGGCTGCTGATATTTCAGAGGATCAATGAGTCAGGCAGACTAGACTAGACTAACATATCCAACTAAACAACCCCTCTGCTTCTGCACCCCTGCCTTTGGTGCAATAACCTTGTGAGTTAGAAATTAGCTGATCATTTGAAGCTGCTCCTCTTCTTCCTGCTGTACTATTTAGCTCAGCCTCTCTCTTCAGTGCACCTCTTTAAGTTAAAATAAAGAAGATAACCCTGAACAGCCTGTCAATGCAAGCCAAAACATCAGTTTTCACCTTGGTCTGGAGACAAAAGTCCAAAATTCAATAAAAGAAAATTGAATAAACATTTAAAAAAAAAAAAAAAAAACAAGCCCATCTATGGCCTATGCCTGAATTTAACAAGTCTTTAGCCGGGCCCAGTTGGAGCAGTTTGATGCCAGCACACAGTGGGCTTCATGTATGATAAAGAGAGAAGCAAGACACAAAAACAGCTCTCTTTGACCCAGTAGTGAGATTGGCGAGGAGGGCAAGGCCACCAAATGTTAAATGCTGTTGTCTAGTAGTCCTTATAATAATCACCTCCCTTCTCTGTGGGCTACAGCTGCACCAAAAATGTTTTGGGGCTTTTTTGTTTTGTTTGTTTTTTTGTGACAATAACTCAACTTTGTGTAGACTTATCACCTGACTGCTGTCCCATCAGCTCTACAGAGAATTTTTGTCTTTTCTGGATCACCATTGTGTTTTTTTTTTTTTTCATTTTGCATTTGCCCAA
This sequence comes from Haemulon aurolineatum, assembly GCA_038406115.1. Classification (NCBI taxonomy): domain Eukaryota; kingdom Metazoa; phylum Chordata; class Actinopteri; order Lutjaniformes; family Haemulidae; genus Haemulon; species Haemulon aurolineatum. The sequence goes on along the minus strand of JBCAUF010000061.1, from coordinate 6,223,967 downwards.
GTAAACATGGAGAGGGAATCGCAGGTGCAAGTTATCAAATCAACTCTGGCCTCAGGTCAATCGGTGGCTCCAGTGAACCAGTTCTGTTTGAGTTGAGAAAGTTATGAAAACCTTCATGGAGCGATCACGTGCTGTTGAATAACTGCAGAGTTCGGTAACGGTCTCGCTTGTTACGCAAGCACCCTCAAAAAGTCAACTCCCCTCACACGAGCATTTGCATAGTTGATGTGATATAACAGAAACTCCACCACCGCGTCGGCAGGTAGCAAATCGTCACGCCCATAAACGCACCATGCCGACCGAAAAAGGTAAGATCGCTCTTCACTTTTACGTTGTGGCGGAGGCATAGTGACTTTCATGAGGGCTTGACGCGTATCGCAACTTAACCCATAACCCATGTCCACTCGAGTCCGGTGCGTATCAGCGCCTCATGGACTCGACCGAAAGCGAGCAGCGTTACCACGTGAAGAGGCTCACAGAAGCCTGTGTGTCTGCCTTACTGTAGCTGACTGTCTGCAGGAAATGTTGTCATGCCGATGGCAAGAAAAAATGTACACAATAACGTGACACACTTTTTTCATCGTTTATTAAGATCATCAGATTAATGTCTTTAGAAAGTTGCGTTGTTCTGCGAATTGATTATTTTCTTTGCCCTCTGTGATATCAATGGATAAAACTTTGGACAGTTTGTCAGACAAAGCAATTCATTTTATTTCATTTCTGTGCCATTTCCGGACGTTTTTATAAATCAATCAATCCATCACAATGATTGAGAAAATATGGAGGATTAACAAAATGTATAGCTGTTGCCAGGAGGAGGAAGGAGGATGTGATTACTAAACATGAAATAATGTTCTCCTCCTAGTTCCTGACACCCCAGTGGAAGTCCTTGTGGATCTCCTAAAGAAAGCCAAGGACATAGCTGCAGCAAGTGCTAATGTGCCAGAGGAGTTGACAAGTCACCTGCAGAAGGCTGTGGACATAGCCTGTGGTCTGGATGAGTACCTAGAGGAAATGACCACACAGGAGAGTGAACCTCTGGCAGAACTTTATCAGTATGTCTGAGCTTGCCACACATCTATTGCTCAAAATACACATGGTTTGAGGTGAATTTGTTAATTTTTCTATTCATGCTTAATTGCAGAAAAACTGTTTCCCATGACTGGGATCAAGTGCACAAGGAGGGCAAAACCATGTTCCGTCTTCCCAAGGAGTGCATCACCGGGCATGTTGAAGGTTGAATATTTCCATGTGCACTGCTCATTGCCATTATAGTCACTAGTTTGGCATAGGATGATAAAATCACTCTCTGATGTGTTTTTGGCAGGCCAGACCCTGAAGATGCTCATTCACATGAGCCAAGCTAAGAGGGTCCTAGAGATCGGCATGTTCACAGGCTACGGTGCACTCTCCATGGCCGAGGGGCTTCCAGAGGATGGCTGCTTAATTGCCTGCGAGCTAGAGCCATACCTCAAAGACTTTGCTCAGCCCATTTTTGACAAGTCTCCTCATGGCAAGAAGATCACTGTAAAAACTGGATCTGCCATGGACACCCTGAAGGTGAGAGAAAGGAATGTTAAAAGTGTCAGGGGAGACTTGCAGTTGCTGTGTGCCGTGCCCAGTGTTAGTCAGAGTTGTCAAAGGTTAACAGTGACTCTTCTTGTTAGGTTAACAAACTGTGGGGCAAATGTCAAGTTTGCTAATATTTCTCTGTCCATTCCAGGAACTGGCTGCTGCAGGCGAACAGTTTGACATGGTCTTCATTGATGCTGACAAGAACAATTATATCTGTTACTATAAATTTATTCTGGACAACAATCTGCTGCGATTGCGAGGGGTCATATGTGTGGATAACTCACTGTTCAAGGCCAAGGTTTATTTGAAAGACACCACAGATAACAATGGACTGGCACTCAGAGAGTTCAACCAGTTTGTCACAGATGATCCACGTGTAGAGCAGGCAAGTTTCAAACTGTTAAGGAGAAGTATCGTTTGTATCGTTTTTTTTCAACCTGGACCTTATTTGTAAGATAAAATGCATTAATTTACTCGCCCACAAAGGTTTGGTGTAACTTTGAGTCCTTTGAGTTTTTCCTTTGAGTCTTCGGATGCTAATAGATCCACACAGTACGCGATCAGCATATACAGTCAGGTCCATAAATATTGGGACATTGACACAATTCTCTTTTTTTTTTGGCTCTATACACCACCACAACAGATTTGAAATGAAACAAACAAGATGTGCTTTAACTGCAGACTGTCAGCTTTAATTTGAGGGTATTTACATCCAAATCAGGTGAACGGTGGAGGAATTACAACCGTTTGTATGTGTGCCTCGCACTTTTTAAGGGACCAAAAGTAATGGGACAAATTAACAATCATTAATCAAACTTTCATTTTTTAATACTTGGTTGCAAATCCTTTGCAGTCAATTACAGCCTGAAGTCTTGAACGCATTGACATCACCAAACGCTGGGTTTCATCCCTGGTGATGCTCTGCCAGGCCTCTACTGCAACTGTCTTCAGTTCCTGCTTGTTCTTGGGGC
>JBCAUF010000061.1:6170269-6187698 GCA_038406115.1 Haemulon aurolineatum | reverse complement strand
TTTTCCCAAGCCTAGTCTTGGGGGAAATAGCTGCTATATTGTCCATTTGGTAGCTCACTAGCTAGTTGCTAACTGTGGTTGTCTGTCCTCTGTCTTCTGTTTTTTTCACTCAAAACTGTCAAATGAGACGGTGGGACCGAAAACAGTGAAGTTGTGGGCTGTCCAAACCAAAGCCACGCTAAAACCCTCTAAATAACTAAGTAGGGCTGCAGGGTGGAGTGATACACCTAATAATTAGATTAATTGTTGATGTAAAAATATTGATGAGTGCAGCACTGGCAAGGATTCAATTACAGATTCACTTTTTAAAATTCTGCAATTCTACCACGGTTCTGTAATGGAAAATTGTTATTTTCCAAAAGTATTACATTAAAGATGAATACATGCATCCTAAATACATATTGATTTTTAAGTGTTAAGTGAGTGGCACAAGAACAGTAGGCTAATTGGCAAAATAATGGAAAACCTGAGCTTCATTGTTATCCTGAAACTAAAGGAAACCCTACATCCATTCAGCATTTGCACAAAATGAACAGTCCTTGCAGCTTCACACAGACATCATGAGAAATACCCATTATTACAGACCAATTTGCTCCTTGAGATAATCAATGTTGGCACTGACTCAAGTCCTGCTCCACAGGCTAAATGCTTGAATTGATCATTGATGCTTTCTCACCAATAAGCAGTTTAAAATGACTAATTGGGTGGGGCTAAGAGTAGCCCAGGCTTTTGCTATTAGTGTAATGATGATATGACATCAGACGTTTTCTGTAAAGCATTGTCTTGTTGTTATTGGGCAAGACAGATTATGATTGGGTTTAGTCAGTGCACATTATGAGATGCTCCTTAAGTAGCATTCATAAAGCAAAGCTCCTTGCTGTGTCAGAGTGATAATAAGGGTAGTGATTCATATATACTTTAGGAGTCAAGGGGAGCACCGTGTTAGACCTGTATTTTCTTTTATTTGTCCTTGCTGTTGGGGATCATGGATCTTGTACTTCCTTTGTCCCCCCATACATCAGACGGGGAGCTCTGTCTGGCGAGTCATTGATATGCCAGCTCTGTTTTTACACATTGTCATTTTATCTTTCTCATTACTGTCATTACTACAGACTCAGATACATCTCATTACAAGGGTAATTGGGACAAACATAAAATACGTGCCCCCTCCCTTTAAGTTGGATATCTTTCAAATGCTCCAAGTAGATAACCGCCGTGTTAGGTCCACAACAGCTGTTAATATTTCATGATAATATATCTTTATTCCGACTGATATCTTTCTGACTTTGTGTTTCTTTTGAAGGCGTGTTAAACTGGAAAATTTAAACGAGTTCAAATGAGTCTACTTTATCTGCACATTGTCTCCGCAAACCTGGATGTGCACCTGTATAGCTAAACTCTCCTTCACGCACACATGAAATTTCGTCTAATGTGAATGCATGTGGACACCTGCTAGCCCGAGCGTGCAAGCAGACACACATGTGTGCACACACTCGAACATCTGAGCACACGCGCATACGCGCACACACGCGTGCTTTTATGTTGAGTTGGCTCCAACTTCTGATGTCATTTTATTTTTAGCGGGTCCTCTATTCTGTCGGAGCCCCATGAAGTCTTTTCCATCTACAACTTAGTTCCTCAGCCAAATATTGACTTTGGGATCTGATTATTAAGCAATTTCCACAAAACTTCAAATTACTATCTGAACAATTATTTTAAAGACGTTACAAGACCCAGTAGACCCCCAAGGTCTTGAAACTGATTATGCAAAAAGATAATTGCTATGAAGATTTAAAAAAGAATGAAATTGGTTTGACAAACCTATAAGTTGTTAACTACTGCTCAGTGCAAAAGAATACATTTGCTGACAAGGCCACAAAGAACCGGAGCAGAGGAGGCTTTTCCCGTGTGCTCAGGTGGGCGGGAGGTATCGCTCTCTTTATTATCACAGCTAATGGCGTTCCAGATCTGTCCTCAATTATACAGGATGAGATGAACTATTAATTAATAATTCTTCTGATAGATAAATTGTGCCATGTTCAGCAGATGTGCACTTCTCAGAGATGAGAGGAGACACAGATGGAGGCTATTGACCAACAGTGGCCCCCGTTCAGTGTCTGCCTTTATAGATGTGTGAGCTTTATCTCGCCTTGACACGCTGTTATGTTCGCTCTCCCCCTGTCCCTGCTTTAACTGCCCACATACCGTCAGCAGGCGACCATGTTTTCCTGATTTACTGTGTGTAAAGCCAATGTTGCATAATTTGTGTTTTAAGAAAAGATATTAATCCTTCTTCACATTGCAGAAAATGGTTATTTTTTTTCCCTCCCAGGTTAAACGTACACTGCCTGAAAAATGACACATCCTCAAAGTACTTTTGAGCAAAGGCTGAGTTGTATAATTTTCCCATAAGCTTGGAGCGTTTAAGTGTAGAAAGGAGGAATTATATGGCTATGAATGGCTTCCTTAATAGTGATATCACTTCCTAGAACAAAAGAAGGTGGCTCCGCAATGAGCTGGGGAGTGCGGACGCTGGCTCGATTGGCCATTTCCGTGGCTTCCATTAAGGTCATGCACTGCGCCACCGTGCCGGAGAGTGCATGAGTGACAACACGGCCAAGACGAATGGAGCACTCTCCCACAAACCTCGTTAAGACTGAAATCGCTGAAAAAATAATAGTTATTAAATTAATTGCAGTCATAATCTCGTAAAATATGTGTCAAAAAATTATATGCGGTTCGATTAACACATAACATGGGTGTCAAATCTGTAATAAAACCCTGATCAATAAAACAATAACCATGTTGTTAAAAGCAGTCATTGAAAGGTGTTGCTGGCAGTGGGCTCCAGGGGTGAGCAACCCTTTTAATATAAACGGATTTCATCTTTCCACCGTGTCACCTAAATCACCTCAATGTTTGTGTATACAATTAAAATAAGATAATAAATTGCAGCAATGGATGGATTACGAACGCTCCCTTCGACCCCATACATCAGGCTTTGTCAGTGGCCCAGAAAATGCATGTCTAACAATCTGTTGATTACAATGTGGTGTGAGCAGAGGCCCCGCTGAGGGAGGGTGATGACTGTTGCAGGATACATTATTTTAACATATTGTTATGTTTAAATCGATAAGTTTTAAACGAGCGCTAACGACTGCTATTAATTAAACTTTCAGAATCTTTTATTAGAAAAGTTACCACTTGTGTGCTTGATTTAATGAATGGTTTATTATTTCATTTTGTTGGCCCTGACCATTATGCCCAAACGACTGGTCTTTTATCTTGAAAAGAAATGAGGCAAGGCATAGTTTATTTGCAGTGCGGAGACGATGATAACGCGTCAGTTGAAGGGCATATTTGTTTTAAAGCCTTGGAGGAGTAACTGTGACTAGCTCTTGATACAATTTGCCTGCCTCTAAACCATATTGAAATAATTTTCCTCCCCCCTTCTCTCTTCCTATTTGGCCCTTGAGATATTATTATTTTTTATCAGTGTGTTTATATAAAATCATTTGAGTGGGGATGTCAATTTGGAAATGAAATTGTCTGTGCAAGGGAATCATTCAGATTGGAAATTAATGGTATTGCAATTAAAACTTGGGAGTTACAGTATTTGGTAACAATTATGATAATGACTCTAGCTGGAGGTGTGAATTTCACAAGTGGAGTGAGGGGGGGGGGCGGGGGGGTTGGCTGTTAACACACATACCGTGCTGGAGAGCTAGCTATAGAAAACCTCTTCCTCCCAGTATAAAAATATGTTTCCACCCGGTTCCTCTAATAGAGCAATGCCACTGAGAAAATATCTTTGACTTCTCCGTGGTAGAATGTGTGTTATTCCATTACTGAACACAGATAAACTGCCTTTTGTGATATTGCTGCAGGAAGCTCTTTGCTCTCAAGCTGCCATTGACGGAACGTGTCCTACATTGTGCTGTAGTAATAGAGTGGTTTATCAGCTTGTGTTGAGAGTAGCTATAGGCTAAGTATGGTTGAGAGTCACAATTACCAACAGACACAACATGCTGTTTGTCTGCTCATGATTAATGCGCTGGATCAATGTGGGCCGCTGCAGAGAAGCCGGGTGATGGAAGATTCCTGTGAGATATTTTTTTTTCTCCTTCCTTTCCCTGTTTTCTTTCTTTTCTTTTTTTTTCTCCACACACACACTGCTATCAGCCAAATTGGATGATCAGTGGGGGAATTCTCCCACTCTCTGGGGCTTTCGCTGTGGTTTGTAGATTTTGCCTTCAGGTTTGAAATTCACTCAAACTGGAGAAGTCCTTTATCCAGAGACTGGCTTTTTTCAATTGAGTATTAAGCAACGGTCCAGATGGGGGGAAGCAGTCGCCTTTTTTTAGTCGGGAAACTGTGTTTACTCTGTTACTTGTGATCTCATGTCTGCGAGGATAACCCATAAATACCTGCCTAAAGAAGTTTCTATAGGCCTGCATGAGAGTTGTGCTGTTTTTGTGCAGATTTATTGGCTAAGAAAACATCTTCCACTCATGATTCCTTTTAAGGCATGGTTTGACATTTTTGCATTTTGGTCTTCTTGCCGAGAGTTAGATGAGAAGATTAATAGCCTACCACTCTTCGTCTGTAGGATAAATATATGGCTTCAGCCAGCTTTGCTGAGCTTACTTTAACATATTTGTAAAAACAGAAGGAAAATAGCTAGCTTGACTCTGTCCAAAGCTAAAAAAAATCCACAAACCAGAACTTCTAAGGGTCACAAATAAACACGATACATTTCATTTGTTCAGTACATACAAAAATTCAAGTGATCTCTGCATAGATTAAATAAACTTTGTTAATTAATGAGCTTTAGAGACACTGTTACCTTTGGACAGAGCCAGGATAGCTGTTTCCCCCGCCCCCTTCACCTTCCACCTTTGTGGTCAGCTAAGCTAACCACGTAGACATGGGAGTAGTAATCTTCTCATCTAACTCTCGGCACGAAGCAGTGAAGAACAGAATGTCAAACTATTCCTTTAATGATCATCACCTCTCATCATGAACATTTAATATAATTCGAGTAGACATTCTTCATGTAGCTGGATTGTTCTGCCAGATTCGGAGCAGACCATTAAAATGACTGGTGCACACTCATCTCCAATTTCAATAGATTTTGAACAAACGCCGATTACTCAACGTACACGTCTCCCACTGAAAATGGCAATATGTGGTTTAAGTGCAAAGGCCAGCATTGCATACCAGAGGTTACTTAGCAAGATTTTATGGATAGGCCTGCCACACAGTATTTAGATCTAACCCTTTCATGGTTCAAACAAATTATAATCTAATATGCTTTTTGGACTGAGCCCAAAAAATGGATTTAAACGACATACAATCCACCAGAAGGAGCATTCTTGGAGGTTTTTTTTTTTTTAACAGGATGCTGAACGCTGAGCCCCAGAGCCAGAGCTGAGAATGAGAATTACCCATCAACTCTTGAGCAGATTCAGTGGTCAATAATTGAATGAGTGAATCCCATTGTCCAATTACCCGCATTATCTGTGGATACTCCTCTCATTAAAAGGCTAGGGAGGAAGGAGAATAATTAAAAAGATTTGCAGCATGGGCATTTAATGATCACGCTGCTTTTGCCTGATATACTCTCCAGGAGCAGTGAGATCATGTGGGATTGAAGGCAGAGGAACTAGCCCCCCCACTCCAAACCCCTCACACCCACACCCTCCCGTCATCCCTGCCCTCCCCGCAGCGCCAACTGGCTCCACTCTGACAGTGAGTGGGCTTCAGCCACAGCTCTGCAGGGACAAGCTCCCACTGTGGCCCCGTAGGCCTCCAGCTGAAAACCATGAGGCTTAGCGTACCATTTGCAAGTTTTCAAATTCGCCCCATTAATGTAAATACGCACTGAATATTAAAAACACAGCAAGGTACATTAAAAAAGTCGCAGTGCCAAAGTGCAGTGTAAACACTTGTTAGTAGAGTGCTAAATTGCTGTTTGGCTGTCGGGACACATACCTGTGGTAGGAATGCCCCGCTCAGGTAGAAATTCTTTGCACCATTAAGCTTGTGAGTGCTTCGAGAAATACAGCCCACCTCCCCCCTTTACCTCTTCCTGCATGAAGCACAGCTTTAATTAGCGCAATCTCGATGAATAACACCAGCGCAATTTGGTGGAGATCTGTTGCCGTAGGGGCCTGCTCAGTTCAAGATGTTTTCTACCTCATTCTCAGAGAGCGCATCACACGGTCAAGTGCACTCTTGCGTGGTGTGTCTGGAGAGCCCCGGTTTTACTGTAAACATGCTTGAAGTGTTGCTCGGGAAATAGCAGAGCAGAATGGTCTCACATCTCAATAGAAGCTGTCCAAAAAAATCGGCGAGTCATCCCGATGATGCAACAGCTTACCGTATTTAGTCATATCTTCTCATTAAGAGTACTTGTGAGGCTTTTTTTATATATATATATAGTGCTCAACTTGATATTTGATGTTTATGGAATTTCCTAAGTGGTGTAAATATTAGTTCAAATGTTTCCAGGCAGCTGGCATGGGTCAAGAGGCTGCGGTCTGGACGGAGCTGAGAGAGGAGTGTTTGATCATGTGGAGGCCGAGCTCGTGTGTCATCGAGCTGCAAACATCATCAGAACCCAACGTGGCTCAGATGATTTATAGTACATGATCAGGTGATACTGGGTTTTCCCTCCGAAATACGTGTCATCTGAACATATATGCACCAGTAATATACCAAGAATTTTGTATTTAATTGCTATCTTGGGAAGATGGTGGGTCAAGATGTTTGTGTTTGCTTTAGCCAGTATGTGGACATGTTTTATAAAACATTATGAATTATCATTTATTTATGATAAGTCTTGCAAAGGGAGTTTCTTAAAATCTCTCCATCCTTGTTTTACATTAAGAAAAATCTCAGCTGACAAAGACAACAGAGAAAATAATGTACATTTCTGGTGATGTTCTCATTGTCCTTTTTTATTCCGATTGTTAACAAACCATGAAAAAATCCAAACCAACAATAAATTGATCATAACTAACAAGTAACAGGTATTTCCTGTGTATACAAAGCCTGATTTATCTTCGTCCTTCGTGCCACAGAGCACTATCATTGTCCAAAAAATATTGAAAGCACATTAAGGAGCCTCACTGTCGCTCTGGGTGACATGTTCCTTCACTATGATGAACCCACTGTCCTGCTGCTAAATGCCTACAAGCACCAAATGTGTATTACTCCACTCCTTAAAATAGTCCTCTACAAATTGACTATTTGCTCCTTTCTGGTTAAGGTTTGATCAAATCTACAGTGCTGAGCTGTTTGAGGGTTGTACTAACTTGAAGGATAATGAAACAACATATTTAAAGTCAAATTTTATCAGTCTGAATGAATGGGCCTAATTGCTAAGAGGCTACAGACAGGTTGCAAAGTGTTAAGGTACAGATTAGTTGATTGTTGGTTTAGCCTTTTTAACTCTAATCCATAAACTTTGAAGGGTCAGTGCACCTAATTCACAAAAAGCCATATTTTCCCACTTATCCCCAGTAGTATCTAGACACACAGTCAGTGATGGTTTTATTTGGCGAGCTTCTGAGACTTCTGCCGCCACCCTAATAAAGTGGGGATGAACTGACTTTGGTTTTTTGGCGCACGAAGAATTTAAACATGAATTTTCAGAAACAATGTCCCTGTCACTCATAATTCACTGAACTTTTCTTTTCTCCCTGGAAACTGGATTATCCAGGGTTAACAGGGACATTGTTTCTGGAAAGACATGTCACTGTTGGGTTTTTAAAACGACATTTGATGCTTTAAGCACCACATATTAAATACCATTCATTCTCAGCAATAGCCTCGACAATCTCAACAAACAAAACCAAAACTATCCCCATGGTTACAAACCACAAGGGGTAAGTGGGAAATATGTTTTGCCCTATACAGTAAGTACTGAGCAGCAGCAGTCGTATTACCATTGCAGTGTTAGTGAGATACAGTACCTGGCCAATGTTTAGTCCTTGTCCAGTAAAAGGAAGACTAGAGGCAGATAGTGTTCATTGGAGTTGTACCATCAGAGTGTTTTGTTCAGGGGAATACAGGGATGTTACTGTGACAGTATGACAAAGCATCTTTTCCCTATTCTGACCTATCTTGTGACCTATTAAAAACCTGCCGGGGCCCACTTTATACTGTAAGTATAGCATAAAGAATAAACTGCCAGTGCAAATGCCACAGTAGCCATTATGCATAATGTAAATATCCAAGCAGTTGTACATACATGCAAAGCCTAATTTGTACCATGACACAGTGGTGAGAGAAAATCCCATCTATTTGATCTACAGCTCTCTCAGAGTACCCAGCAAGCATATTAGTGGTAACTATAACTAGAGCAAACCTGAGGTAACCCCAAAAATAGCACTAAGGCTAAATGAGCAGATATTGCAGTTATCCATGAGGCAGATTTTTACTGTCATTAGAGATATATTGTTTCCCACACATCTCTCCTGTGCAGCCTCAAGATGAAAAGCTGTGTAAAAGGTGCCATAAGAATGTCAGTGGAGATTAATCACACTTATCCCTGATCTGTGGTGGCATTCCTAACCGGGTCACCTGTAAAAAGATGACTCCAGAGCTGAAATAGTCCGGCGCTCTCTTAAAGTGAGACCCAGCACAGAGAAACCCACAATCACATGAAAGTAACCAAAGAGAGGCACATCAGCAGCTGCTGAATCACAGCAGAGAACAACTGGGCTTTTATGATGATGAGATGATTTTGGTTGTTTGCTTGATGACTGATGTGTGTGTCTGCGTGCATGTGTGTGTCTGGTGTGCATGTGTGTGTGTGTGTGTGTGCGTGTGTGTGTGTGCGTACATGTGTTATTGCACAGTAGAATTGCAGTAGTGTTAGTGGTTAACCTCAGTCATTTGTGTTTATCCTTTTCAAATTTTAGGTTCAGCTTCTCCAAACTGACACTAAATAAACACTTGCCAGGAGATGCGAGTAGTCTGTATTTTATTTTCCAGTCAGTTGCTTTGCTGTTTTAAACTGGTCTGGTATTTCCAGAAAATAGGCTCTCTAATGTTCTGTCTTCTTCCTCACCTAAGTTCCTATTTATGATGGCAGCAGAGCACATAATTCAGAGGTCAAGCACAGAAGATGGTCGTGAGGTAACTGTGCCAGCTGGACTCAGATTAACAATCAGCCATTGTGGAGAAACTGGAAGTAGTCCCCCCGGTTCCAGGACCTCTTGCTTTGCTCTGTATCCAGGCCTCTTAACTTTTCAGAGAACAGAGTTCTGTCTCAAAGTTGAGCAGCTCAGGCCAAGGATTTTCCTTAACCTCTTTTGAGAAATGGACCGCGGGGTGAATTCATAAAAGAGCAGTCTGTTGGACAATTTGTCTTTTGACAGGAGGGAACATTGGAAGCCACCAGAGGGTGGTCAGCGGTGAGTGGCACAGGCGTGCCTGGGGCGGTACCTGCAGGCCATTCTTCCTCATGATTTGTCCTGGACGAGGAGAGGAGGGAGCGGCAGCGTGGGCCGCCATCTGGCCCCGGCCGGGGAATTGGGTGGTGAGGTGCAGGCGGCGGGTGCGCGTTCGGTGTCAGTACGGCTCCATCAGGGCTGTTTGCGAACAGATGTTCTGTGGTGTGTTCGCTCCAGCACGGCTCAGGAGGGAAGACGTGTCTATCAGTGGCTGGAGGCTTTCAGGGGAGCAGCAGACTCTGACCTTGAGGCTGCCGCATGTCAATCCCTGTCTCCTAAAGCCCTGTGAGACTATCAAACCCTGCCCTATTTGGTGATCGCAAATTGTACAAACACAATACATATAATTTCTGATGTGCATTTATTAAAGTGGCTGCTCGGAAAAAAAAGTTACAGCCCTGGTGAATTCTCAGCAATCTTGATAAAAGTTCAGTCTACAAAATGTAGCACCAGTCAGGATTTCCTTCAGTCAGGGATCCGTTTCTCTCTGGCTTAGTGTGTATTATGCTTCCACATGAACAGAGGACAGTGTAAAACGCAAGGGCAACAGTATCCATATCCTCTGTCTCCATCATCCGGATCCCAGCAATCAATAAGCGTTTAATCAGTCAATTATATGGCACTAATTTAACAGCCTGCAGGTAGAGCCATCTCCGAGCACTTCCCCATGAAAATACAGACTATAGGAAATTTATCTTCTGGAAAAATGTCAGAGCAGAAAATGAAGTTTTCAAAGGGGAAGGATGTGGAAGTTCACAACACGTCGTCGTCCATGTTGGCAGATAGGGAGGACAAACCAAGAGAGCGGCAGTTTGAGGGGAAAGGGGTTAAAGAGAAGATTACGTGCCGCACGAGGAGGGGAGATCGCAGCACGAAGTTATCGAAATCTTGTTGAGGACGTGCAGAGGAGAAGATGCCCCATGGTAGAACTGATCTACAAATAACAGTTGAGCGGAGAGGATTTTTTTTTTTTTTAATCAGACCATTGGGGTGGAGGCAAAAAAAGCAGCCGTGGCCTTGATAGTGAATATTTGAACATTTCTGATAATGACTCCATTGTAAAAGCTCTGAGCAGCAGCCATATTACAGCACGAGAGTGAGCTGCTCTCCTCTCTGTGTCCACGGTGAGCAGCACCCACATTCAGCTTATTATTTATTAAACAAATATTCCTGCCTTCTCTCTGACATCAGACATATTTGCAAAACTAAACCCTGCATGGCAACAAAACTGTTTATTTGTCCATAAACCGAAAGCGAATGTTTTATTTATGGGCAGTGATTAGAGAAAGCTGCGTTGAGTTGATGTCTAGCTAATAGGGAACAAAAACAAGAAACCCGACATAATGGCACAGAGTTCGCCGGCGACCTGGCTTGTAATCCCTGCTGTCAATATTTGAATTGTTGAGGGGAAGTGTTATGGACACGGGCCGGCGTTGAGAGTGCAGTCGAGCTCCACGCTCACCTATAAAAACTAACATCTGTTGAAGCATACATTAAGTTTAAAAATAACTGTACAGAGATCACCGGGTAGAGTACAGTCAACCAGATGTCGTTTTAAAAGTGCCAGATGGAACAATGAAAGCGGGATTGGAAATTAGAAAGCACTGTGAAAGGTCAGATCAATTAAGAAAGCTGCGTTGGCTGCCATATGACAATTAAGGCAAGTTTAAAGCACTTGAGCTAACGGGGCGGCGGTGCGAGTGGCTGTCGCAGGGAGGAACTTCTTGGGGGCATGGAAGCGTGCGCATGCAGGACGGGGGAGCTTCCTGGACTGAAGTGCATTTACACCAGGTCAAGGTTAATGACCCGCACAGATAAACCTGATAGAACGCCTCACAGCGCTGCTCACGACCTTTGTCCGTCAGTATTAAGGAGCCAATAAATTACAGCCGTGACTTTAAGTGACATTGAAATTGACTCGGCTCTAATGAGGGAAAGAGAGAGAGAGAGGGAGAGACAGCAGAGAGGGACGGCGAGAGAGAGAGAGACAGCGAGAGAGAGATAGACGTGGGCATGAGGAGGGGATGCAGTCAATCTGGTGGCTTGGTTGCAAGAAGAAATCGTTTATTTCCTAAACATTTCCCAAATCATGCAAAACCTAATAACCTTGATTTTCCCCCTCACGTCGCTCACAATTCCACAACGATATCAGACTCCGATAAAGAGCACCTCCCCTGCCGCTCCAGTCTTCATTTTTATGTCCCGAAATCGAGCTATGACAGGCTACCGCGTCTCTGCTGTCCCAGATGGCTGCCAGCTTCCCCCAGCACCCATGAGTGCACACGAACCACAAGGGGGCAATATTTGCATTGTTTGTCTGCATCCTCCCCAGGCACACACATACACACACACACACACACACACACACTGATTTACATTTATGTTTTGCATTTGCACATTTGGATCAAGTACAGTTTAGCTGTTCATTTACATTGCAACATGTTAACAGAAACCATGATAAGCTGTTTCCTGTAGCGACAACAGCTCACTCTGTCTGAATAACAGGACCACAGGCTCTTTATGTTACAATTTACAGCCAATAATAATTTACAGACTAAAACAGCCGCTTCTCTTTTATATCTAGTGCTTATCTGTACTTTTGCAAAGAAAAAAAAATTGCACCAGAGCAACATCTGTTGACTTGCCCTGCTCCGGTTTCCTTTGAACTGTGGATTAACAAGCCATTGTTCTAAGTGGTCAAGCATGCAGCGGCACGGCCTGGTACCAAACGCTGAGAGGAAGGAGATCTTTTCCACACTTAAACACGACCATTTAGGAATTTCTTACACAATTTGTTCTGTTGATTCTTTCAAAGTTCTGCTGTAAGCACTTTCGCAGTGTGCAAACGGAATTATTCATCGCATTAACGATAACATAAATGCAGCGGCGACAGAATTTAATGCACCCATGGAGATTACCTTTATTTACTCATGAAAAAGAATACATTGAGCTACTTTTCTGCAAAGCGGGGTCTCTGTAAAACGATTCTTTTGAACTCTGTCCCCACCACACTGAGAAGGATATATGTTAGGTCTGCTAATATCTCCATTTGCATGTCCTTAAAATACAGTTTTAATTATAGATAAGGCTAACCTGCGATAGCACCACCTCTACGGCTACGGCACACTCACAGTATGCTTTTTTATAGCCTAATGTTAATAGTGTTCTCTTCAGGGAGATAAGATGGTCAGAAAAGTTAAAGCCACAAAATAAAATGTGCACTTACACCTGTTATCCCTTCACTTTACTAACAGGCAGTAACCTCTTTAGCTTTGCATACTGCATTCTCTAATGTTTCCGTGACGCTGTTCATCTGAAGTGCAGCTTTTTGTCACTCTCTTGGAAGAGAGAGGTCAAGAGTTAAACCTTGCAGCAGGTGCATCACCTCCAGCTCTGTATGCATCAACTGTAACTGTACACTGAGCTCTTCTCCCAGTGTTTTGCCTCCATTGATTGTTGGGCCACTCTGCTGGAATGTGGGAATTAATTAGACAATTTGTATAATGGACTTAGGCACATAAAGACACGCAGGGCTCGACAGAGTGGCGGCATCCTGCGGCTCCCATTGTCCTTGAGGAACTCTCATCCAGATGTTCAAACGGATTGGAGGCTGACCTCTCACCCCCTCCTAATTATCATCTGAATGACAACATGGCCCAGATCAATAGTTCCCAGTCGCAGTTTGAAGATCACAGATAAGAAGCCACCTTGTTGTCAGAGAGAAAATGCTAATGTAATTAATGTTCAATAATCCTCTGGCAAAAGATCTGTGTGTGGATATTAATGCCGGATATTTACTCCAAACAGGGCCATTGGGGGAAAACACACCAAATGGGGAAACAAGGTTTTACAGGTTTCTGAGGCAGTGTGAGTGCAGCCGGCCGCTGGTCACAGTATACTGGAGTGAAAGTGTAAAACAGAGGAGACGGAGACTTCCTATTGAGAGTGCAACTCATGATGAGGTCAATGGGACTCTTTAGAGTGGTGTCAGACTCCCTCGCTGCCCTCCCCGTGCTGTAGGTGCTTGTGTGTGGTCAGGATGCACAGCGCAGGCATCACTGCTGTCATCAGACACAATGTGACTCAGTACCTCATGGTTTAATTACACTTCATGATAACGAGACATAATGTACATTCTCTGTGGAGGGATTTTAACACTTTAACACCCAGTTTCCTTTTCCTTCCCCTCACGGTGGCTTTGAAGGTGGTGAATCAAAACTTTAGTACTTGCTTTTTCAGCTTGTTCCAACTATTCATGACCTGTAAAGTAAATGTAACCTATTAAGAACAATTTTACTTTGCAGATTAAAGGATTACATTTAAAACATATAAGCTTTTTATAAAATAAAATACATGCTGCTTAAGATGCAACAGTAATAATAAACCAATGATATAACATTTAGAAATAGACCACTAATACAGGCCACTTTTCTGTATAATTCACCGGTTTACATTTTATATATTTAAGGACATTTTGCTGATGATATCTCTGTACTTTTACTTAAAGGGGCACTCCACCTATTTTACCTCTGTGGCTACTCATCATGAGAAGCACTGCTCAGCCTGTGAAAGCACCTTTAAACTGTCTTCTGTGGCTCTGGAGATGGGAATGTTCCCAAGTCTGAGAAAAAATAATCCTGATGATGTCATCAGCGCCTACACGGATTCCAACTCTTCATTGAAGCTATATGATGTTTACAGAAGGGTGAAATAAGACAACCACGTGTTTGAATGGTTTTGTGCATAATCAGATAACGTACTTGGAATCTTTGGTAATGTAAGATCTCCACTAAAATTTGAGATGAAGGTGAGTTTATGACTGACGTGAACAAAAAATATTTTAATTGTGGCTTATTAAAGCAATTGTTTGACATTTTGGGGGAATTCTAGGCTTTTTTCTGACTCCCATGTTTGTGTGGTTCATATGAACCTACAACCAGCAGCCAGTTAGCTTAGCTAGGCAAGGCCTGGATATCACAGCTGAACAGCCATAGACGCCAGAAACTCTGCAAGTTGTGTTAGGTCCCTGCAAATTATACAAGGGCCCTGCCTCCCCTTCATTTCAAAGCGGGTGTCAGTGTTATTCTGCTGGTCATGAAAAGAGTAAAAAAAGTGAATTGCGGGAACAGCAATCAGGTGAACTTGCATTTTCTCCTATCCAAGTTTGATGTCAGCAAATAACAGTAACGTTAAGGTGCTAGCTTGCATTGCATCTCTCCTTGGTCTGTCTTTTCTTGCTAACCTGGCTGGCCAGTGCGTCGTTTGGCCTGTCTGTGCTTGGCAGACACCACCAGGGGTGTGTTCTTTGACTTTGTACCCAACAAAAGTGAAAATGAAAAATATCTATTTATTACATTTGATAAACTACCAGACAGCAGCGTTTATGAACCACATGTGAACTTGCATTCGTATGCGTTCCCATGTGCATCCACGTAATGAAACGAGCACTCTCCAGCAGCAACCTTGGGAGCAGACAATATATGGGTGTGATGGCTCTCCTCATCGGTGCACATAATTTTAAAACAAGGCAATGATTATCTAGTCTAAAGGGAGGATTGTGGTGGGTGCACTGGGTGTCAGGTGTGGCTGTGTGGCTGTGTCAAAAGGTTTACATGGTTGGGTAGGAGGACCTCTTAGCAGAATTTTGCATAGGGCCACAGGGAGGTCAGGACGGGCTTGACTGCTAACAAACACTTCTCTCTACTAGCACCTCAGAAAAAATTGTACATTTAAATAATTTTTTGCTTGTAAAATTGTCATTTGTACTCTTTTGAAGGGACAAAGCAAACAAGATATAATGTGTTAATTAGTGAGCTTTAATTACATACAATGACAGTGGTATTGATCTTTTCATCGATTTATATGGGGAAAGAAATTTGACAAATGTTGAAACTCGTAACAAAAATATCCAATCATGTGAATGAAGACGTTCCTCCTTTTCTCTCTTAAGCCCACCTCCTCCCTTGCAGCCCTGCACCATGTCCCTGTAGCTGCTAATGACGCTGACCTCCCGATGACGCACACACCTGCAGTATCCTCTTCAAGGTGTGCACTTTCCCTTCTGATGTCGACCGAGCCGAGCCACCACCTGCCACACCTCACAACTCTCTGACTGACTGAGTTCATGATTAACTTAATATTTTTTTTATCTTCCAAACCTCTGCTCACAACAATGCTTCCCACTGAGGCAATAGCAATTTCTCTGAGAAGTTGCACTCCTCATGATTCAAAATCATAAACCCAGCATGTGCCAATGAGGATCCCATCCTAGATTTTTTTGCAAAGATGAATAAAACAGGTTGCGGGGAAATAGGCAGAGATGCCCAATTAAAGAAATTGTTATTGTGAAATAGCACTGGATCTCATCGGGATTTTGCTTCAGTAACTATCCCATTCCAGCTTAAATGATCTATATGAGCAGTGAAGAGAGGAGGGAAGGGATGTTTATATGTGTGTGGGAGGGTGTGTTCGTTACAAGATGGAGAGAGATGGAGCAATACAATTTATTCCTTAAGTGAGGTAAAGGCCATATTGCCTACCATTAACAGAGCAGAACGTCGGCACGGGCTGATAATTAAGTAATCCATGAGAGCATGAGCAATATAGGACAATCACTAACATCCTCTGCTCCTTTGCCACATCGTTTTTTTTTTCCTTCCTCCAACATCATTTTAGATTATGCTGGAAAATATTATTGCATTGTGATTTGAAAGTGCTGCTATAGAGGAAAATGTTCTGCTCGCAGCTCCAAACTAATGATTCCAGTGAGATGAACTCATTTCAAAGACGCGTGTCGCCTGTCACACTTTTCTGATTTGCTCCCTCTGCAAACTTTAGGGTTAATATTTGATTGAACGTTGGTACGGTAGTGGTTGTTTTTTTTTAACTGTTGACATTTGTGGACTGATGCATGTATTTAAAATGTGGGTCTACATGCATGATATCAGCAGATATCTATTGTGTGGATCACACTAGATTAGTTTAAATGTTATTCTATATTATTTTTGGGTTGGTGACACAGCTGCACTGAAATAATAAATAAAACAAAAAAAATATTTTTTGTCATTTTATTCAGTTATTCAAAGTAAGCCATTTGCACACCACCACAGAACTGGCGCTTTTTGACAATATTAATGGCACCCAATACAAAAGTCAAGATGTTTTCTACAAACTCTACTGTAACTGTATATTAGGTCATTTTTAAGGTACAACTTTTTATTATTATTTTAATGGAACAGAGCTTAGTATTAATTAATTGAAGTCCGATGATAAGTTATTTGCGTAGAAGTTAGAAGTGTAGAAATTTTCATTGACAAAAACTGTATTTCAATCAAATTCCTACTTCTATACATTTTATACAGCATTCTATGTTGTACGATGGAAGTGACATGTCATGTCAGAAAAGACAACATGTAGTAGAAATGTCAAATAGTCTTGGTGACTCTGAGCAGCCTGCATGTCACAAACAAACCTTGCTCATAAGAATGTGACTTCAATCATATTTGCACTTTGAAGCTGGTGGCAGTCCTCACCCATCAGCCTTTTCTGAGCAGTTGATAGAAAACACCTGCTGCAGTGTGACATCACTGATTGGGGATCCTCCAACGCCTAATAAAAGTTTGAATCGATAACTACTTACTTTTCAGGCTTTCATCCATCTCACAGACAAGGACATTTTATGCTCATCATCATACTTTTTGATGATTTACTGGCCTTAATACATCCTTGCTGGGACTCCAGTTGAATGCATAGGTGGACTGCATGTTGGTCTTTCATGTTGGATTTCATTCACACCAACAAATGAAAGAATAGATGATAGATCATGTACTACACTAACCTACAATATGACAAAAACATGTACATCACTCGTATAGCTCTGCGTTATAAAGCTTTGCCGCTCACATTGTCAGAAAATGACACTTACCCTGTCATTTCCATCACATGTCTGATGTCAAAAATAAATAT
>JBCAUF010000061.1:6158524-6170169 GCA_038406115.1 Haemulon aurolineatum | reverse complement strand
AAAATTCAAAATGATCAACTCACTCATAAATTAGAACAGCTGAATAATCATCCATGCTGTGCACTATTACTTCTGAAAGCATTCATTATAGCATGTTACGTGTCATTCTCTCACTTTACCCTTACTTTGTCTTTGTAGCTGTTTGCCTCCCTCACATATAGAAAAATGGACAACATGTCGCCCCGCACTTCATCATGTTGGTCCAGTTGCCACTGAAATATTTATCCAGATTGCAATTTACAACAACCCACAATTTACGACAGCAGCCTGCATCATCCATCTCCCTGCTTGTCCAAATGCATTTCCATTGTTTCTTAAAAGAAATTGAATCATGGGAGGTTTAGGACAAGACTCTTCAATTTTTTTTTCCTCGCTTCCTAACAAACGGTAACATTTTAATTCTTGCTTTCATCCCTCAAGACTGAAAATACAATTTCATGATCACCTCGCTGCTAGAGCCATGTTTAATAATTCCCAATTATGCAGCCAGGCACCTAGTCCTCAGCGTGAGCCCACACCATGCTGCCTGAACAGCAGCTGGCTCGCTGCTCTGTGTGTGTTCAGTCACCTTGATATCATCGATGAGCATGTTCCCCCATCTTAGCAGGTTACAACGCCGGGACCTATGCTGTTGTTTTAATAATAGAGCATGGTATTGTCCAGGAGGGAGTTTACTCGGTGTCTTCTGCTCCAGCCTCTTTTCTCCAATTTGTTACGCAGTTTACCCAAACACGGAGCGTGCAGCGTTTCAGGCCCTGCATGTGGCCGACGCGCCGACGCACAGGGACAACTTGCACTCAGTGTGGGAGAAAAACGCACTCCCTCCAACAGAAGCGAAAGTGCCCCTGTTGACAAGTTTCAAATGAAAAGCTGTTTGTCCATATTTCAGACTTTCCACTTAGTGTACGTTGGTTTTCATTTTTTCATCTTATTTCAGCATAGGCTACATGTAACTTCACCATGAGCCCTGAAAAGACAAACTGAAGAACTGAGAAATGCACTTTTCAAAAGCTGAGAAACATTAACATCATTAGCTTTCATTCAGGAGCTCTGAGACTGTGTCATACTATGTGCATTTTGAACTGAAAAGTGACTTAAAAACTGGGTATTATCAACATATCGCTAGAACAGGAGTGAGAACATGATTTAAACTAAACATCATGAGGGCTGTCGCTTGGTTAAGCCTGAACTTGAACCTCTCTTTAACTTAGCTGCCTAAGTCAATCCTCTGAGTGTCAGGGTTGATCCACATGCATTACAGAGGTTTTTACAAAGCGGGGGACGATGAATTGTACGGAGGAAGCATCATAAGCAAAACATTATCAACAGTCATTTTAAAAAATACTCATTAGAGTTGCCCCTGTCAGTGCAGGCTGCCACTGTAGCCTACATGGTATTACTGAATTGTCATTACAGATGCATTCATATGTAAGTAGCATTTTATTGTTGCAGTTGGTCGAGATTTCTGAAATACTTGTTTGATTTGTAACAATGCAAAATATTTTACATGCTAACTAGTAACTAGTGTCAAATAAATGTACTGAAGCAAAAAGTACAACATGTCCCTCTGAAATGCAGCAGACTACAACTATAAAGTGGCACATAGAGGATCAACTCAAGTACAGTTCGTTTGTGATTGAGTCAATGTACTTTTCTGCCTTTTGACGTTTTGAATGTCTTCAGAATAAACCTTTAAAAAAACCCTTCCCTGTGCATGGAGAGATCACAAACAAGAACCCCATGGAGACAGGAGCACAGAGGGACATTTCAGTTGGAAAGAAAATAACATAATAAACGTTGATTGATGCAATGAGCAGCCATTACTGAAGCCAGTGACCAACCAGCAGCTGAACTTGTTGACTCGCTCACTTAATGCTGGGGACTGGAGGAGGATGGTGTGTTTTGCTGTCGTGTTTGAAAATGTTTTTCTTTGCTCAGTGTGTCTTCTGCATTTCCTTCCTGTTCTTTGTTCCTCCGCTAAACATATCTCTAAGTCACCCTGGGTGTCGCAACGGGACGCGCTCTCACCCTCGAGCAACGCTTTATAGACTCAGACTATCGCCCCAGCGTATGTTGTGTAACGCCACATTACAACATGGCTTTGTTTTGTTGTTTTGTTTCACGGCGGCGGGCTGAATATTAGCGGGGAAACCCACGTGTCAGCTGTGCTTTTCTTGCTCTTCCAAAACCGACACCACCTTGGTCTTAATGCACGAGTCCTACTGAATGGGAGTGCATGCAGGAGAGAGGGATGGAGGTGGGAGAAATAATAAAACACCCACCTGAACACACACACACACACACACACGTGGACACCTGTAATGTCAGTGCCTGAGCACCCATTACATTATACAGTGCGGCTATTCAGGAATGAAAATACCTCACCGTGACTGGCCAGTTATGACACAATACAGTCCACTACTTTATTTTTCTAAGCGTTCTTTCTTTTCTGTTTTTTTCCCCCCTTCTTTCGCACGTCACCTTTAATACCGCACTCCCGCTCCATATGGAAGCGAGCTCAAAATTAGTGATTGCGGGTTACGTGGGGGTCAAAAGTCTGATCAGAGCCATGTGTTCTCGACATTATGTGTACATTTTTCACGTCAGTCCTCGTGGAAATCAATCCCCGGCAGTGACCCACCCGTGTGCTCTCTCACAAAAATCGGGGGAGCATATTTATGAGCTTGCACGGCGAGAAAACACGCAGCGCGACGTTTACTCATGCACGAAAGGGATTGTTCACCAAGATGTAATACTGAAACACAGAGGAAACACGCCTGAGGGTGTTCAACCATTAAACTTTGTTTTTGATCTACTTTGAAGAAGTTGCATCTCTTTCCCCCCGTCATTTACCACATCAGTGTTTCTCATGAACAGTGTGATCTTTATTGTCTAATATTGCTTGTCAAAACCTAATTTTTCTTCGTATTAAGCAGCAGGGATCTGATGACATTCTTGATTTAGAGTGTCATTTCATTCACGTTTCCTGAACACATCCGAAACATAAAACCAAAGCTGCATTTGCCGGAGAGCTGCGGCGGCGGCAGCAGCAGCAGCAGCAGCTCAGTGTGTGTGACTTACAGCAGGAAGCGAGCAAGTGCTCATGTACAGTGTGTGTGTGTGCGTGCGTGAGGTCAAGTGTGTGTGTGTGTGTGTGCATGTGCGTGCGCGCAGAGGATCTTCCTCCTCGCGCACCGGTGTGCAGGGGCCACGCAGGCCTCTTCAAAGCAATCTCTCTCCGTATGGCGTTGTGCGCTGCGAGCGGGTCAACTTGCAGCACGGCGCTGGAGAGGAGGATTTTCTCCCTGCCCCATTGTCTGTCCACAGAGCCCGCGGAGAGAGCCCGCCGCTTTCGGGGCATCACTGCCAGCCCCTAATATGGCAAATGAATGCATGAGCGAATACAAGGGTGAATAACTGAATGAATAACCAAAGACAATTTACATAATTGCACGTAGGGTATGTATTTTCGAACGTTTGAGCAGCTATTTGCATATTCACACTCTATAGAAATTATTCAGTCAATACTGTAGATCCATCATGTAAATACAACTCCTTTGAATTAACGGGGGTAAAAAAAGGGGGGGCCAAAAAAGAACTCAAACAATAATAATGTTAATGATGTTTTATGCCCTGAGGGAAGATCTCCTCCCAGCCTCTAGAGCAATTGCTGTCAGAATATGAAGTGTGATCCCAAAAATTCAGTTATGACATGTTTGCTTAACAGGTAAATATCACACAGGCAAAAAAAAAAAAAGAAAGAAAAAAAGAAAAGGAAAAAAACAAAGAAGTCTTGTGCGTGTTGTCTCTTTTTTTTCTCCTCCTTTTCTTGTTTCTTCTTTGCCCGCAAGCATTGATCTGAACTCCAGCAAACCATCCATTTCATCCATTTCAAATGTCAAGGGGTCTTTGTTTCACACATGTGATCACAGTTTGCAGAAACTCCCCGCAAATTGTCGCCACTGTCGTGTTGCATCATTTGAAGTGCTATTTTCCCTCATGTCACCCTCCTTTGTGATCAAGACAGACACCGGGTTTATGCGCGCCGACGTCTTTTTGAACTATTCAAACGCGCCGCCAATCGCCCCGCGTTCCTTTTGTTGTTGTTTTAGGCGGGATAAGAGGCCGGTTAACCTTCACGTCACCTGTTGGAGAATGAATGCAGGTCTGGTTGTGGTCTGATGGTGGAAGGGGAGGAAGCATGAGGGGGTGCTGGTGGGAGCGGGGAAGGGGGGGTTGAAGTGAAGAGTGTGGCAGATGAAGAGGGAGATGGGAGGGAATAAGGTGGGCAGAAAAGTGTTGTGTGTGGATGTGTGTATGCGTGTGTGCGCGCTGACCTGCCTACCCTTCACCTTTTGTCTCACTGTGTGGTGCTGTTGTGAGTGCTGGAGGAGGACATGTGAAGAGCCGGACTCTGGCCAGCAGAATGGCACCCCTGCCTGGGTTTTCACAATCGCCCCCCACCTTTCTCTTCTCTCTCTCTTTCTCTCTCTCTCTCTCTCTTTCACTCCGTCTTCCTGGCCTGCAGCTAAAAACACATATTTTCTCCGTCAGGGAGGGGGGGTTTAGATCAAAGGGGAACCAAACACATCAAAAGCTCCAAGGATGGAGTGTGTAGCTGTGTTTGACCAGGTCGGCCGGTGTTGTCAGATTCTGCTCACTTCCCTCAATCATCTCATTTCGCAGCTCTCCGAGTGCGAGCCTTTATGCCTCATTTTGCTTGTCATACTTAAATTTCTCTTGTTTGTCAGCCGTAATTCAGCATCTCATGAATTAGTCATGAGAATAACTGCTTTCATTTAGGGGCTTTAACCTGCGCAAAATCCTCCTTGGCTGACTTGGCAGTGGCACACACGCACACACACACTGGCACGCACACGTTGGGTGGGTGCTGCAGGCAGGAAGCTCGAAGCCGCTGTAGATTTGCTCTCTCTCTCTCTCTCTGTCCACAAACGGGGGGGAGAATGTAAATGAGATGGCCTGCAGTCCTGAGGGGTGGGTGGGTGTGGGGGGGTTGGTGGGGGGGGGGGGCTGCCGCTGATCACTGTCCACCACATTAAGCACCACTCACCCACCCACCCCCACGTCACCCCCCACCACCACCACCACCCCGTGCTCGTGCGCACAATCATCACATCATATGCAAAACAGCAGCCCTTCCAGAGTGAAAAACAACAACAGCCCGCTCTAATGAAACACTCGCTTTTAATGTGCCTCTGAGTAGCGCGTCGTTCGCTCAAGATGGGAAGACGTCGCGCTCTCAAAGGGAAACTCATCAAAGTGGAGACCGAGCCGAGCGCAGGCACACAGCGCGGGGCTCTGCTGCTGCTTAAAAGGATGATTCAGGTTTGTTACAGCCGAGGTCTTGTTTTCATAAATGTGGCCATAATTTCTATTAGTCATAATAACATTGTACTCACTCAGTAATGGCTGACATCTGGGAACACAGTTGGGGCAAGAAACACGAGCAGGAGAGTGATGTTTTAAACAATCCAAAAGTTTAGCAGGGTAACGGGGAACCATTTTATCTGGAGGTGAAATTGAAAATTGAGCACATGTGCTATGTCGGTAAAAAAAAAACAAAAAAAAAAACTCAGAGTTGAAACAGGATGTTGGTCTGTGAACTGATGTGGATGTTTCTAATGCTCAGTCTGGGCCAAATTCTTCCAACTCTGTCCATGTCTATGACTTTAAATGGTGTTGCCTGACACATTTTGGTCCATGTATTGTTTCGATTGATTGATTGATGTGGGTGCACAGCAGAGCGGAGACCAGGGTTCAGGTTGTGCATCTGGCATGTGGTTTGGTTTAGGCAGCAACAGATTACGGTTGTGGTTGAATATTGGAAAGTAAACCTAACCAAGTACTTAGAATTGCTTAAACATAACCAATAAAAAAAAAAGAATAGTTTGGCGTTTTTAGAAATGCAATCGATAAGATACTGATACCACCGTCATGTCCGCACACTGTATGTGAAGACACAGCCAGCAGCTTGTTATCTTAGCTTGGTGTTAAGACTGAGAGCAGGAGGAAACAGCTAGCACGACTCTGTCTGGAGGTAAAAAACTAAAACTACCAGCCCCTGTAAAGCTCAAAAATTAACACATGATATGTTGTTTGTTTAATCGATGAAAAAACTGAGATGTTAAAACAACAAATTGTGGTTTTATGGCAGACTAGGTACCTTGACCAGATGGATTGACCTCCTGGATTCTCCTCATGGAGGCTGGTTGACTTGTTCTGCAGTTCAGGGAGCAGATACCTTCAAAATGCATTTGCAACTTTGGGGATACACTTGAAAATTTTTCATGAAATGTAATCCAGGTAGCACTAAACATATTTGTTCCTGCAAAAGTAGTAATTGAAATAGCATATAATATTTTTTAGAAGAAAAGGTAGAAGAGTGCTTTAAGGAGACAATAACCTTGATGAATTATGGAACCACGGCTATAGATTAATGCACACATTAGACGCCTCATGCGCCGCTCTGTCAATAGAATCGGCTTTTGGTCACAGACGCAGTCAATAGGACAGCAGAGAGGACTGTGACCCGGCAGAGATCCCTCACCAGACTCATAACAACTTGACAGATTCTGACAACAGCACAGAGCGAGGCGGCGCATGAACACGCTGTATTTGTCACTGACAAATACAGCAAAAGCCGACACTTGTTGTGTGTTTTACTCCGATTTACCTCCCGTCCACTCAGCAAACAAGCGCCGGCGAGGTTATTTACAGCAGACGCGAGTTCTGCAACGGTTAACACATTTGTACTCCCTGAATGCTTCATTTATTAAACTGTGCCGGCGCAATTTGTTCACTTAGCTACATGCCTACCTATTTGTTCCTTTACATGACAGGGTAGAGCTTCCTGTCAGGAGTGTTTTTGTTTCCTCTTAGTACGCTTCCAGCATTCAAATGTGCTGAACACACAGAGCGCAGCCGGGCGGGAGAGGAAGAGAGGGGAAGGCGAGTAAGCAGACTGGAGTAAACAACGCTTTGGCTCTTTAAATAAAACATTTGTTTGTGATTGAGGCTTCGTGATGTGAACAGCATGACCTGTTTTACTGGGAGTCTCTAAACAGTCAGCCCGTCGCCCTCGCAGAAACAGATCCCATCTCTCTACCCACAGACTCGAGGCCTATTTATATTGCATGAGAACAAATTTTTTTGACAACTTGAGTGATAGATTTGTACAAGGCCCAAATGTTTTCTTTTTCTGCAGAGGCCCTGTCTGAGTGACATAAATTGCTATTAATAAAAATTTTAACAATACATGGCAAATGAGTTTTTTCTGTTAACATGGAATGAGCAGGAGCAAATGGTGCTTGTTGAGGGCTTCCTGGGAATAGGGGCACGGCCTGAGTCAACATTTGAAGAAAGCATGTCGGGGTGGAAAGAAAGCATACGGTGGTGTATTCTGAGGAATAACACGAACACACGGACGGTTACCAGTGGAGAAAACACAACCTAAGAGACAGGGGAGGCCAATATGGTGGCAATCCATTCTTCATCTCTCACATGCTTGGTTTTACACTTTAACCAAGCTGCAGCGCATTTGTTAATGGTGGAGTTCGTGCTTAAACGACTGAATGCGCAGAACCTCAGGGAGCACTTTTCAGCAAGTACTCAGATTAATTGAATCCAGGTAAAAGACATTATTCTTTACTGGTTTCCCTTAGTAAGACAAAATATCAGTGACAGAAAAAGAGACAGACAGTAGATGAAGAGAAGGTGGAGGCGGAGAGGGATCACAAATCCTTAAATTTTCATCCATAAAGGAGCATTCTAGAAATTTTCCACATGAGGATTAGAGTATTGGTCATAAGGAAGAATAACCCTGTGGAAACAGTTGCTTTTGTGGCTCTGGTGTGTGGTCATGAAAGAAGTACCCTGATCTTTTACTGAAGCAAAAGAGGTAAATATCACAATCAAGAGAATACTCTGTTACAAGTAAAAATCCTGCATTTTACTTTACTAGTGTCAAAATATACATCGAGTAACCAATTATTCAATATGAGACAGCTCAGAATAATGTATTGTATTATATCATTGTTGTATTGTATGAAAATACTTATTCAAATGGCACATTCATATGTGCATTACTGTAATGTTGCTTCTGTAATGTGTGTCTGGCGTTCATCTATGATAATAATTCATATGTAATAAAAGAGATAACAATTTTACATAAGAGAGATAACAAATTGCTGGAGTGACCCTTTAAATGGCTGGTTGACCAGAAACCCAACACAAAGGAGGAGATGAAAAGAGTTGTGTTTGTGGTGTTTACAGTATTAATAATTGGAAAAAATGAAAATAAAAATTCAGCAGAAACATGTCATTCCAGATACGGTGGTCATGGTCATCCAAATAACCAGCTGATCTTGATTTGTAGACGTGTCAGTGGAACTACCCTCTACCAAAGAAACCATACCATGACAACTGTTGGTATGTTGGATTATCTAAAGTAATTGTAAAGTCGAGTTTTTCAACTCTTTGAACACCAAAAACAAAATATCCTCCAGTCTGATCCTTCCATTTTATCAGGGTGGAGGCAAAAAAGAGACAGATATCCCAAACACTGGGTGAATAAAACGTATCTGTATATCACTAGAGGTAGGTGAGAAATATTTTATATGTTGACTGTAGACATCGACCAAAAACAAAGACTTCTGGGTGTACTTTTGTTTTTATCTCTCAATCTCTTCCCTCATTTCTTATTATGTAGTTTTGGTTCAGTCCTCATTAAAGGCCGGCTGTGCTTGGTCCACACACACACACACACACACACACACACACACTGCTGCATGACGCGGACTGACAGCAGCAGACCAGGATTCCACAGTTGCCTCTCTATCTCCCCTCTACGCATTTCGCCTCTCACTTTGTGCTGAAATAATTAACTGCGTGCATGTTTGAAGGCGGGATTACGGTTGTCTAATTGTAGTGAGCGTTGTCATGGAGACTATCAGGCCATCGGTGAATAAACAGCCTTACTTGGCACTGTTTGGCTAAAATGGGGCTTTGTGCAGATGTCAGACACAGATTTATGATGGTGAAACAGATTATATTTGGCAGGAAAATCAATAGGCTGACCACTCTGGACTGGCTGCTTATTTTGATAAACAGCTCTGTGGATGTAACCTGCCCAGAAGCTTGTCTCCTCATCTGTTTGCTCTGAGAGCGTGAATTAATGTAAAAGTTTACTTTCCAAAGCAGCGTGGTCGGGTTTATACTTCAAAGTTTCACACAAATGTACCCTTTATTGCTGTAAGGTCCATGAATATTTAGTGCTTTTTAAAATATAATATGCAACATTAGCAAAGTAACAACATTAGCTTTTTGATAAAGTTACCTACAGTGAAAAAGATAAATAAATGTTTTTTCCTTAAGGTAACTTGAATCCCATTATAGAAACACTGAAATGAGTCTAAGACATTTATCAAAGGAAGTAAAAACGCAGGTTTGGGCAGCTCACTTTAAGAAAATATCTGATTAAGTTGTCATGAAGAATCACGTAGGATTTATGGACATCATTTGCAGACATCTGGGAAATGAGAGAGAGAAATGAGACTCCGGTTTTGTTTTTTGCATGTGAATGACATCAGGAAGTCAAAGAGAAAAACAGCAATGACCGATAGTTGATGACAATAACAGTTATACTGTAAGGTAATGTTGATGACGTGATGGAGGCTACAGTTGTGGGTGACGTGTACTTTGTGAATAGTAGTGGACGGTGAAAAGTTCAGACAATAGACCGATAACAGTGGTAATAGTCTTAAATAACTCAAACAAACCTTCTGAAACAGTCTGCATTTAGGGTTATAACTCTATCAACGATTCTGTTTCTGAATGCGTTTTAAGGTAATCTAAACAAGGTTTTTGCTCATGTCAATTTAATGGTACCTTTTGCTTTGTAACATAAATTCACTGGTTTTACTCACTTATTATCTCTAATATATTAAAATATTAATAATTAATAAATATTCATGACTACAAAATGTCATCTCCCATTCTTTGAAGAATGGTGAATTCCCCATTTAAGTGAATTTTAACAACTGAGATAATGCAAAATTACTCCCACTAGCTTTATCTCAAAGGTAATACAATGCGAATTTACCACTTTTGGGAATCTAAACGTCTCCTTTACTGTTTTGTGTGTGGGCACTGGAAAATATTGACATATTGTACATGTATATATTAGGGCTGTCAATTGATAAAAATATTGAATCATGATTCATTGCGTCATTGTCATATGCTAAATCGCGATTAATCGCATATTTTCTATTCGTTCTAAATGTACTTTACTTTTGATATTTTCTCATTTTTAATACTCCTATGAAGAGAGTGAACACACATACGTTTGCTTTATGTAAATTAGTGTCTATTATTATTAAAACAAGAAAAGACATGCCCAAATATGCAGAAAGCATAACATGATAAACTTGCAAACCTTGCACAGGGAAAAATAAACTCTCTGGTGCGGTCTGTCTCTGGCAAGTGGGAGGAGGGCTTTTTGTATCTGCAGTATGGTTGGCCAGCAGATGATATTTAAGACATGATGTACTCTGGTGGTAACATCGTCAAGAAATACAAATAACTTTGATCTTGTCGACCAAAACCATTTGGCAAAACTTTGAAGATGAATTTGTTGTTCATTTGAAGTCATGTTTCTGTCCACCTGATGAATGCAATTGGTTAAACTGCTGTTGTGAAATTTAACTCATCATTATGAACATGAACTGCAATTCACAATGACATGTTTTTATTATACATTTGGCAATATTTATCCATGAGTATTTCTGCTTATTTCATTATGTGTTATTTATTTGTTTGATTTTGACCACTTTGCATCTCCATATGATACACCCACACAAGTGTTTTCACTTAATGTGCCTGATTAAATATCCAACCAACGTACATTATTACACTTTTCAGAGAGGTACTCATGCTGTTTTTCACTCTTTGAAATGATTCGTGAACTTCTGGGCCATTTCCTCAATGGACAATTAGTATGTTGTGCACTTTGAAAATGAATAAATGAAAGTGAATCCCTGTTTTTCGGTTATAAAAGATTACAGTCCTCCTCATACAGTAGCCACTCATCATACAGTCATACTGTATTTTAGTGAAAAAGAGTATGTTTGTGTCCTCGAAAACACTCCTTCATGTGAGAAGGTGCATGTTCAACCACAAATACAACTGATTTTCTTGGTCGACTCTTATTTTGAAACACTATATCCCTGCTAAGGGTCGCACGGAGGGCTTGGAATAGCTTCCAGAGGGAGCCTCAGCTCATAACCCTGCTCTCTCTTGGGCAATTGTTTATAAAGACACAAAAGCCGAATGCTGTTGGCCACTTTAAATTCCTTGTTTCTATCAATGCTGCATTATTGATTTTAAATAACTCATGAGGCGTGATTGTGAAACTGCATGAGAAGGTCTCCACAATAAACATGAATGTTCAGTTGATCCACACAGTATCTCGTATTCACAAAAATCAATCTCATTGATTTGCTTTCAGTCATTCAATCAATTAATCAAAGCTGTTATTAGCTTCCACAAGATTTTCTTTTAAATCTCAGATATAGAAAGTGAGGCTGTTGATCAAGGTCTTCCACCAAAGTTGAAAGCAGTTTTTTTTT
>JBCAUF010000061.1:6083632-6095546 GCA_038406115.1 Haemulon aurolineatum | reverse complement strand
ACACACACACACACACACACACACACACACACGCTTCACATCACTGTTATGTTTTAGTGAGCATTTCATATTTACCACTTCAGAAAATAAATTTGTGATTTTATCCTTAAATCTTTAAAAAAAAATCTCATCAGATGATTTATTTGCAAAAATATCATCATCAATAATATTAATATTAAAATAACACTGTTGTGCTTCTATATTTTTGTTTTTCGAGACAAAAAGCAGTCTGTTTTTTTCGAGGTGTGAATTTCCAAACACCTGCATTAAAAATTCTGCCTCACCAAAATGCGGTTTGTTACATTTTGACGTGTGACTCAATGTCTTGTCACTCCTTTTGACCTTTGAAGCCACACCTCCACGGGCGTATTTCACAGCCACGAGACATTTCAGTTCTGAAACCGGGCTCTCAAGGTGACAACCGGTATCCTACACACCGCTGTTCAGCTCTTTTCACCTTTCCTGGAAACGTCTTACGTGCGCTGTCGGGGTGATCTACGGTTTACCAGCCCCACACGGTTACGCAACGGTGCACGTCTTCAGATGCATTATTTGAGTCAGTTGAGATTTAATTAAGATCACAGCCGCTAAAATCCCTCTCAAATGAAACTGTAGTCGAAAGACAATGGCTGACACATCCTCGCGCAGATTGTTTCTATTCTCTGCACACCGGTAACGCAAAGCTAATCCTTGTTTCCATGACGGCAGACAAGAGGGCCACAAATTGTGTTGCTTCTTGACACCCTTAATGTTGTTGTGTTGTGCGACTCGCATAAAGTACACAGCCAATTATTAAAAACGATGGAGAAACCGACAACCGGTGTCAGCGAGGTTTACGGCGATGGCTTAAAAATCGGCCAAACTTGTTAGTGTCCACACGCAGCCCTCACAATCCTCGCCCTGGTCGCCTGGGCGCGACGTGTCAATACCATCACGTCCCTTATTGTTTTAAAAATATATAGGTCGTGACAGAGACGAGTGGAGAAAAAGACCTGCTGCCATAAAACACTCCACACCATGTAATCTCATCATTATCCTCCCATCTCAACCCTTTGAAACACATGGCATCTCAAGTGTGGAGTTAATCTCCCAATCTGAAACAGAGACGCGCACGCTCCGAGCGGTAATGACCCTTAACAAAAAAAAAAAAAAAAAGAAGAAGAAGAAAAAAAAGACACGGAAAGAAAAAAAAAGAAAGAAAGCAGAAAGAGAAATGAACGAAAGGCTTTTTCAAGTAAAAACATGTTTTAGTCTGGAAAGCCGGGGAGTAACAGCAGAGAGCAGCTGGTGGCTTCACTATATCACTGCTAAACTATTCCCCCGTCTCTCCTCTCTGTCCTGCCTGCCCGCCCCAGTACAAAGCAGAGAGACCGTCCCTGTAAAGGATATCCCAGCGAGGCTCTGGCGGCTACCCCCCGTGCCCGCTGCACGCACCCCCCCTCCTCCCCTCCCTCCCTCCTCCCCAGCTCTCCGGGTACACGGCTAATATCTGGTTGCCTATGTCATGGTTTAGAAATGACAGGTGCTGGCAGCCCCTCGCCTTGACAGGCCACTGCACAAATAACGCCCCTGCCTGAAAGGGCTAATGCACTACTAATGAACAATAAATCAACTTTGATTACAAACTGTCAACCCAATCAGCTCGCACTCCAGCTCTCCCAAACTGCGAGTCTCGGCACAGCTGCACGGCATTACGGTGCACGCTGCCCTGTTTGGGGCTTCGCTCTCCTCCTCCGCCTCCTCCTCCTCCTCCTCCTTCCTTCAACCATCTGATATTCTCCTCCACTATTCTCCTCCATCTCTCCTTTCAATCAGGCACACGCACACTTTCTTAGCACTGATGCAAGGGTGCTGAAACATTGCACCCGGGAAAGGGGGAGAAAAAAAAAAAAAAAAGGGAAAAAAGTTTCGGTGAATGGTAAGTGCAAACAGACAAAAAGAAAAACGGTGCTCTGAAGAAGTGACTCACATGTGAGTCTTTTCTACAGCTGCACTGCTTGAAAAGATTCTAATAAAAATACTTGAGATCATTAAACAACAGAAAGTCAATAGCTGTCTTCTCTGTGAAACCTCAGAGCTTTCAAACACGGCTCAAAAGTTGACAGCAGAAAAATTGAAGAAAATGACCACAACTTTCCCTCCTTGACACACTCGGCAGTTCCTTTGTTGCACACACACACACACACACACACACACACACATGCACGCACAAACATTCCCACACAACTTTTCAGGAAGATGCGGAGCGATGACATTTGGAGTGACAGCGTGTCTCGGACGTGGTTTTGCGGTGACGGTGTCAAATATAGAGCTGTGCCAAGCCCGTCTTAATTCGCTGTGACACCACGAGGAAGAGTGAGGATTAGTCCAGGCCATCGCCTCGGAGCGAGCGAGGGCTGACCGGCGCTCATTAACTCGCGAGCGCACACCATCGCCGAATGCAGCAAAAAAAAAAACAGCAACAGCAAAACCCCCAAAATGTGTAACACAAAAATAATTCAAACAATTTTTGGACGCCATCGCCCTGGAAATATTCTGAACAATAAAGCAACAATAATAAATCACATTTACTGAGAAAAACAACAGTGTAGAAGAGAAGGCAAACCTGTCTTGTGTTTTTCCTGCAACTTTCCATAATTCAAACAGCATACAGTACAGTGCCGGATCCTGCTTAACTGGTTAGCTCGCTATGAGCAAAGTAAACAAAACTAAACAAACAGTGAACAGTGTCAGTAATAAACTTGCTGTAAACAAGCAGAGCGGAGGAAACTGTTGCTCAAACTCAAAGTGAAACGCTGGAGACAATCAACAGCACAGAGCAGAGACACACACACACACACACTAGCAGTAACACACACACGAGCTGCTAATAAAGTCTTGTTTTAAAAAGGCAACACATTCTGATACTGCAAATCTAACGCACATGACACCGGCCCGCTGTGCCTCTGCCATCAGGACAAAAAGTGCAAACTGTCAGCGTCTCAGCGGCGGAGTCAACCCCGGATAGCTGCCTCCCACATAAACAAACTGCATCACAAAATTAACCAATTACAATGATAGAACATCAGCGATAGACAGACAATAAGCCCCTATTTCTCTTTTTCCCAGGTCAAATTAAATTGTCAAGTTTTTTTACACAACAAAGCTGGCAAAATCACAGAAATCAATCATATTGACAAACCTGACAAACTCCATTTAGCTGGCAGGGTAAACAGAGTGCTGGGCCACGCGGTGTGGAGTGAAGCAGAGCGGAGAGCAGAGCGGAGAGGGAAGGAGAGAGAGAGAGAGAGAGGGGAGAGAGAGAGAGAGGGAGAGCGAGTGTGTGAGTGAGAGAGAGAGAGAGAGAGCGAGCGAGCGATAGGGAGAGGTGGAGGCACACAGGCTGGCAGGCAGGGAGGCTGAGAACAAGCGCTGCTGTGCTGTGGAGTCTCCAACCTTCCTCGGGATACAGACAGATTGCACGCGCAAGGTTGCTCCCCGGCTGACAAGATACAAAACTATCCAATCAACCACGCCCTTCTCCACCAATCACAACCAGCCCCTCTAAACATAATCAATTCAAATGGGGCCACACAATAGGGAGCCGCGGGCTGGGCTGCAGGTGAACCCGTGCCTTTGTGTGGGGGCCCCTTAAAAAAAAAAAAAAAAAGAAAAAAAAGAAAAAAAAGAAAAAAAGAAAAGGAAAAAAAAAAAAAAAAAAGACACAGTTGACGGCTGTTAACCCTTTGACCCCTGCCGGGACTCCGGCCGTGCTATTGAAACAATGGGAGCCTAAAGAAAAGAGGCCCTTTAATTAAACAACAGATAAGTAAACACAGCTATCCAGCGGAAAGAAAGAAAGCTGGCCCCCGCTATCAGCCCCTTTATTGTTCTGCTAAATGGAATTGTTTACAGTGCCGGAACAAAGACACAACTCATTTCACATGCTGAAAACAACAAATGCACAAACAACTCAGACGCTTTGTAGTTATTTGGACTTTTTTTTTTCTTCCTTTTCACATTTCCCAAGCCGAGACAATAACACATGTATTTTGTTTTAGAGCAGAAATAATGTATTTATGAGAACACTTTGTTTTGCCTTGCATCTCCTCCACTGGTGTTAATGTGTGCTCTTGCACCGGAGCACGCAACTAGTTGCAATGTGCTAAAGTTGGTGTGTATTCTGTCATAAAATCAACCACAGCAGCATTAACTTTTTTTTTTTTTTTTTTTTTTCAGTTTTTAAACACTTATCCTACAATTTGGCCCCAGACAAGCTAAAACCACTTACATTAATAGCTAACATTACACCAGCTACCAAGCAATCCATCCAACTCCATCCCAATGAGAGCAATTAGCTGTCATAATATCATCACACTCTTTAACACCCGTGTGCTCTCTGTAAGGGGAAAAGACAGGGGAGGAAAACTGGACTCTGCCACCTACTGGAGATGTGGCTGAACTGAGGGGAGGCGGGAGGAGAAGCCTGGCTCCTGTCAGCGCGCACGCTGTCCATTTTAACCTCTTCGCTGCACAAATCGCACCTTTAGCCGCATTTATCTAATTCAACTCGAAGGACATTTCACTCTGTGGTGCATTAAAAAAAAAAAAAAAAAACACAGAGGAGCGGAAGTGGAGTTGTTAATCAGACCTGCTACAATAAAATCAGGTTCACTAACTTGTGCAACCCACTTAACAAAGACTTAGAGGAAAGGCATGAGGCAAGATTAACACCTCACTTTGTTAATTATCATGACAATAAACACAGAGCTGAATAACAGAGCTCTAAAACACAGCTCATATCAACAGCTATAAACCCTTGGCCAAGGATGAAGGAATGTTCATGGGATGCATTCCAGTCCGCAAACACACTGGTAAAATAAACAGAGCGCCTGCATAACAAGCCACTGCTCTCATCTGCTAATAACTAACAATGAGCCCTGCTAAGCTGGCCTGACCTATATAAATTATTGACTGGGACACCTCAAGTGTCAAAAGTGACAATTCCAATACATATCATAGTGAATAATTAAGTGGGAGAAAAGGACGCTTTTATTTTCTATCTGACACCCTCAAGACGGCTCGCGCAAAAAGACAAGTGACATGCAGGCATGTGCTTACAACTGCACGCGCGCACTCGACACACACACACACACACACACACACACACACACTCGTGCACAAAGTGGTTTAGGCTATGGCCACACTCTTCTCCCCCGGCACTCTCCCTGGGGTGGTATGTCGGCGTATTCTCAATAAAACACCTTCTTAGCAGTAATAGGCCACTGTTCTCATTTCAACGCTCCCAAAGGCCTCATGATAAATTTAGCAGACGCACAGTTCAAGCTTCTCCTCTCACACACTGTCTTTCTAATCCATTGCCTCTGTGCCTGCGCCATGTAAAATAATTACACATATGTGTCGATGTGATACACACGCTATATAGATTTTTTTTTCTCCCCCCCTCTTCCTGCGCGCAAAGAAACATCAATATCCTTGAGCCTTGAACCGGCGTCCCCTGTGATAGTTTACAGAGAGTACTGAGCGATTGTGTTCATGACAGTGAGTGGATGACATTATAAAATACTCCCATTTCCTGCTTGAGTTAGAGTGAAAGTATGAGTTAATGTCTGGTCTGGCCCGGGCTCTGCTAAAGATAACGACTCGGCTCCAATTACAAAGCCTTCCCAAAACACTAACACAGCCAGTGAATAAGCTGCGCCGGCATGCCAACCAGTGTCTTGCTGCTACTACAGAAAGAGAAGGAGAGAAGCGGAGGAAAACACAAAACTATAGTCATTCCTTTTCTTGAAGGGCTCCGGTGACCCGGACCATTGTCATGAGAAAACAAACACAGTCTGTTTCCCTGCGTGGGCGTAAAGTAAATCATTGTTTACTGATGGTGGGAGTCAGCAGGGCAGGTGTGGGACCTATATAAATAACAGCTGCTCTATATAATATCACCAAGGCAACAAAAATACCTTTCAGATCCACAACGGTGCCTTAATGCGAGATCTTTCTATTATTTCTTTGCATTATTTCAACAGTGTCCCCTATCAAAGTCACAAGAGACACAAGGCCCCTAATCACAGAAGGAAATCATGCAACTTATCAACTTTTTTTCTTTTCTTTTCTTTTTTTTCCATGCTGCAGAAAAACTTAGACTCGGCACAGTTCAAAAAGATCCCACGTTTGATTTTGGTGACCTACTCAGACGCACTGACGGCACACGGGAGAGTGAAGAATGTCATTTCTGCAGAAAAAAACATTTCTGAAGAGGTGAAACGGTTCCTCTGTATTTCTGTTGCCAAGTCTCGCATTACAAAAACAAAGGTGATCCATGTTTAATTGCTCACTACAGTAAAACTTAACACGCTGGCTTTTCTGTTGCTTCACTCGATTTTAAATGCCATTCGAACTGCATTTATTTGATGTTTATTTTTCGGGGCTCTTGTGCCTAACTCGAGTGAAAGCGTTTCATTATTTCAATGCCGTGGAATTTTATTTAGTGTTGGCGCTGCGTTTTAAATAAAGCGCGTTTCCAATGTGATGCAATGATAGTGAGCTTTTAACATGTGCAACCCACCGATACTCCCTCTGATACTTGGAATAAGTCACATTTAGAGTGAATGAGGTTATCACCCGAAGCAGAATGGAGTTACAGTAAGTCACGCCTGAGTCACCATGTTCCTCCTGGTCTATTATACATGGGTCTGGTTATTTACTTTTAATTTCAGTATTCAGGAACACATTGTTTAGTCAGCACATGTGAACTCTGTATTTGCAAAATATTTCCTGAGGTGATATGCCAGCCAGTGTACAACGGAGCTTGTGTTTCAGCGCGCACCGTCTAGTGTGGTTTTTCACTTAGTCAAAACAAGAGCACTTTTGGGTTTGAGGATCGATTTCAGAAGGTGGGGGAATTTCTGCCGCGTCTTGTTTGGTGATTGATTCATCTTTGATTTAAAGACGAGAAACCATATTAATATACAGAATCTATATATTCGTAAGCAACAACAGTGGCTCTGTGGGATCTGCGGGGATAAAAATAACCTGACGGCTAAATCAGAGGCCATAAAAAGTATTTACCTTATTTTATTTATATTGCACTGTAGTGTACAGGCTTTGATGTGCAATCACAAATATGTGAGATTCACTATTTAAGCACAAATTCTAGCAGAGTGCGAGTAAGTTTGTCTGTGGGTGGCTCTTGTCATCACTTTTTTAAGGAAGACTCTAAATGTAGGACGCACAGTAAGCCTACAGCACCGCTAACCACTATGATTAACTGTTTAGCTAACCTTTTCTGTGGTGTTATTAAACATTATATGTTAGCCTGTCCTGTTTCCAACACTAACCAATAAAACTCATTCATGGAGGTAACAGATATAGATGTGCAGTCCTCGTGTGAATTTCTTTGAAGCAGCGAGGCCAAATTAAAATGCAACTGCAGACTAATGTTGCTGTGACTTGGAGCTTTCTGCAGATTGGGTGTAGCTACACGGATGACTAGGCGCCGCACTGTGATGGTTTACTGTACAATGTCCAACACAAACATAAAATACGACTCCAAACGATGTCCTCATGTAGCCGAAGGCCCTTCTGTCTCTGCGTCTCCCTCATGCTGTCTGAGCGAGACAATATTTCTCTCTCCCGCTCCTAACAAAAAGTGAAAATGGAATCATAGAATCGCCAAGCTGTCAGGAAATAAAAAAAAAAAAGTGTGCGACGACACCCAAAGAGAAACTGCATTGTGAGCTGACGCCGACTTGACTGCACCTTGCATAGCTGTTAGTGTTTATTAATGCTATGGTTGACTGTGCATCCATCCATCCTTCCAGCCCTTCTGCAAAGGGCGTGTGAATCACTCCAAACAACACACGCCTGACATCAAGATATAGTGCCAGAGGATGACACAAAGATACAACAAATTTTAAGGGGAAATGCGTATGTGTGTGTGTGTGTGTGTGTTTGTGTGCATCTGGGTGGATGACTGAGAGGGGTGGAGGGTTGAGAGGGTTCACTGCTTGAAGGGAAACATCAGGCCTAAAATGAAAAGAGGGTCCTGAAAATGGTAAGTGGCTCCCAGCGCTGTGACTGGAGTCAATTCGACAGTCATCGTCTTGGCTGGGAGAGAGCTCCTAACGCAGCAGCCGCCCCCCCCCCCCCCCACCCCCACCCCGGTCTCTGCTTGGCCGCGTGGAAATGGGACAGATGACTTCATTCTGACAGGATTATCCCAAACCTGGTTCTAATCTATACAGTACACATAATACATTTTTACAATATGACAAGGAAAACAAGCAGCGGAGGAGACGGCCTGATCCCGGGGTTCCACGCTCGCACTGGCCTCCATGTTGTGTTGATCATTCCTGACAGATCGTATCACCTCAAAGCAACGCACGCGTCAAAATGAGATTTCATTACAGCATCACCTTGAGACTTTTTTATGAGTACAAAGAGATGAACTCTGTCTGAGGATCACGCACACGCACTGGTGAATTATGGGATTTTACTGTTGGAGACACTTTGCAGACTGATAGGGGAGCTGTTCTGAATGATGTTTCCCTAAAATATTGACGCCAACAGCACGTCCTGGAGGTAAAGAGGCGAAGACAGCAAAAAATGTCAACAATTATAATTTCAGCCAAGAGTGTATCAAAAAAATAAATAAATAAAAGACAGCCCTTAGAGGAACAGTTTGACATTTTTGGCTCTTTTTTTTCCAGTTTATGTGTGCTAAATCGGATACTAGAGCGACCATCTGGTTAGCGTAGCTTACTTTAAAGACTAAAAACAGAGGGAAAAAGTTAGCCTGGCTCTGTAAAACCCGCCTATAATTATGACAGCATATCTCATTTGCGTTTTACGTCAGTAACTTCCTCTCTTGCGCGAGAAGACTTAAGGCTAGCTGTTTCCCCTGTTTCCAGTTTTTATGCTAAGCTAAGCTAACTGACTGCTGGCAGCGGCTACATATTTCCTGTACAGACCTGAGAGTAGCATCAATCTTCTCATCAAACTCTTGGCTAGAAAGCAAAAAAATGAGCACATTTCCTTAACTTCTCCTTGAAGTATGGATACACTTTAGTCCGATAAAACAAAGGCACAAACACAAATGAAGGCTTACGTTGGTCGTGGTTTCGTCCTCATACTGTGTGAATCATCTCCTGCTCAACCTGCAGAGATCTGAACTTTAATAGACTGGCTAATCTTGGCAAGCTCAAAGCAGTCTTTAAGTGAATCAATTAGGGATTGGCAATGCTTTGATTTGGTTCAGCGTTTTGAGAGAGTGCCACCGCTCCTTCTGTCTCTCTACGTTCAGCACTTCTTTTCTTACACAGTTTTTCCTCCTGTCAGAACTGTTCTCTCGTCTAAAATTCGTCCAATGTATTTTACACTGAACACAAACTAAACACACTCCTGCTGTCCTGGCCAAGTCTCCCTCGTGTAAAGCGAATCTTTATCGCACAGCAACTAACTCAGAACATTAATCCAGTCTTCTGCTCCACATCACCTCGCCGGTGGGCTACCACCGCCGTGCCACTTTGGGCCACTGGCCGGCTGGGCTGCGGGAACACCTCGAAATGCTGCCTCAGATCGCCCTGCAGCACTGGCCGGGCTCCAGCTGACAGGCTGCGGCCTAGTGCTCTAATGACTTACAGATTGAAGCGCTGTGGTATACATGTGTCAGGACAATGCCATGGGCCTACTGCAAAAACAGTAGGAGAGGGAGAGAAAGAGAGCCGGCGGCTTCTCCCCGTCCTGTCAGACAGAGGCTTGGCCCCTGGATTGTGTCACATCACGCTTCCCCCCAACAGACCGCAAATGAAGGATGTGAAGAGCAAACGCGGGGAGGAGGGGCGCTCTACAACTTAAAAGGCTTTCATCCTGTAAACTGAAAAGACATTATCTTTTGACCTGGAGATGCCCTCTGTGAGGCTGTACACTATGGTGTGAAAACACAGAGAGACAGAGAGAGGGGGGGAGAGAGAGAGAGAGAGAGAAGATGAAGGGGAAAAAAAGAGAAAAGAAAAGAAGAAGTAAGAAGTGTGGATTGTGGCTTCAACTGGTAATACTATAGATAAGAAAATTGTCTGCTGGCATGGTTTTGAAACATTATCAGTAGTTTTTCTGTGTCTGAAGAATAACAAGTGATGCACCTTTGACATCTTGAAAATGTTCAATGCAACATTTATCAGAGAATACTGAGTAGTGTTCCTCATTGAAAAACAAAAAGGCCATCACATAATTATAATAAATACAAAAAAAACAATGAAACCCAAAGGATAGAGATGTTCTTTTAGCTTCCAGTTCTTTGCAGAGAAGCTCTTCACTTTAAGATGAAACACGAAAGCTCTCCATAGTAAAGTGACGTTATCATTTTCTTTTACCCTTCTCTATACGCAGACTATCTCTGCTCTCCATCACAAGTGAAAACTAAAGCTAAAGCCACAAGCAAATCTTTACTTCCCCATATTATCCGCCCGCTTCTCCCCAAGCTGGCCATTCACGTGTTCTCATTACAATCAGCGCAGACGTACTACAGACAGAAACCGGTCAATGTCATTCAAGCGGCGTCCACGCAGGGAACTTCAGCTGGCTGCCGGCCATTCCTCACACTGTACCAGTGACATGAATAATGAAGGGCCAATCTGAGGCACAATCCTGGATGGGAAACAAGCGTAATCTGGGCATTACACTGATAGCGAAGACACCATGTTGACACAACATCTTCAGCCCAGCTGAATGCCACATAATCCCCTGTAGGAGGTGGATGCCTACGCGGGGTCTCTTGCAACGAGGTGCAGTTAACCAGCCGGGCTCGCGAGCAACGCCACAAACGAGCTTCAATTTCCCCCTCCTCCCACCTTGGTGCTGGTGGACTATCAGCGAGGGTCCGACAGTGTTGTTCCTAATTACCTATTTCTCCACTCCTGATCCTGCGGCTGGCATAATTAGTTACCTGGGGCTGCAATCCAATTTGAAGTGATGACAAGAAAGTGATCCATGAAAAAGTAATAAGTTAAATCCAATTTCAGCCTGCCTCTAATTAAATGCACATGGAACTAATGAGTCAAACCCTACCATTTCACTGATAATGGTAATTAGCGGGGTGGGAGTTGCCGGCTCTCGTCGTTGTGCCACTGTAGGTGTGAAGCGCGCGAAGGTAAAAGCGGCATGGATTCTTTTAATCACACGTGTCACTCTGTCAATGTAATTTACTGGCTTTTTGACCAGTCAAGTATGTTTAGCTGCTCTCCAGCCTGCGCAGCAGATGTTTGTATATCTAGCGTGATTAAAGCGCCCCAAGGCTGCCGCGTATACAGCGGAGGCATCTTCATCCAGAGGCAGGGGTGGGCGGCGTAGAGGTGCTGGGGGGTGTTGGGGGGTGGGTGGGGGATGTGGGGCACCCCTGTTGGAGATATAAAACCAAAGAGCCATTTAATGCTGATCAAGGATTCTGAGGCTTGTTTGACTCATATTTTTTCTTTTTCCCCCCCCTTTGCAGGTCATTTTTTCAGATGTTCTGTATATACCGTGCTTCATTATTTTTGACTTGAATAAGAATGAATTGGAAAGTGAGTCACATCTCCAAATGAGTAAAAGTCTCTCCGCACATCTCCTCGTGCCTAATGGGAAGACCGCTGAGATGAATGGAGCCTCGTCCGCAGATCAGGTGCTTTTATGGGGTGTCAGCTTACTACACAGCCTCATAATTGTTGGATCATGTCTTTTGATGACCCAGTCCAGCTCAACAGAGAATCATTATCCAGGCTGTGTGATGGAGACAGTGAATGTGCCGTGTGAAGGGGGCCCCTCTAAGCACGGGTTTGTTCTTAAAAGAGGAAGTGAGATGAGACTCCGACCGTTACCCTCTGGTGTTTCACAAAATGTGTTTATGTGTGTGAGAGAGAGAGAGAGAGAGAGAGAGAGA
>JBCAUF010000061.1:5829558-5840344 GCA_038406115.1 Haemulon aurolineatum | reverse complement strand
ACACACACACACACACGTGCACTCTTAAAGGTTTCATACAGAGTGAATCCGCTGAGTGCAGCTGGCTCTTTTGAGACTCACTGATGGCACTTTTGACACATGATAATGGAGACAAGGGAGATTGCATCTCTCTCGCCGGCTTGGTCATGCAATCGGCCCCTGCTGTGACAAATGACTCGTCCTCTAAAGCGCTGATGCATCATGGGGGCTTGAGTGGCACTTCCCTTGGCTCTGAAGGTAATTCTGCGGGGAGACGAGGGGGCCTCCGCCGTGCGCGTGCGCGCCTAAGGTTTTCGCGGGCGTGTGTGTGTGTGTTGCGTGAACTTACTTGACCCTCTGGATCCAGACGCAGTAGTCTGTGATGTACAGATCGTTCAGTATGTAGGACGGGTCGTTCTCTCGGAAGACTCTGTGGATATCCAGCAGGCATTTGAGGACGCCGGCTCTCCCTGGGCACGGGAACACACCGTGGCAGGCAAATGGAAAAACAGTGTTATTCGCGTTCGGTATTACGGATGACAATGCACTCCAGCTGCTGGCAGACACAGCATGCATCTAAAGGCTCGCAGTCATTGTTCCATACATAAAAGCCAAGGTACAGGATCAGAGGAAAATCCCAGCGAGCTGCACAGTAATTTGATCCATACGCTTTAAGACGAGTTCCTGGTTAAGAAGTGGTTCAAGTGAGACAAAAGCGCCAAAGAAGACAACTCTATTTTTGGCCTTCATTCTGTCAATTTAATAGTGGCTCTTCTCAGACTTTCTGTCAGAAATGTGTTTGCCTTCATCTGTCAAAAATAGCACTGAATAGTTTTGATGACTTTTACACTTGACAGCCATTCGAGTTCGCCCATTCAGCTTTTGTGCTGCATCATTACAGCCCCGATATGAATCCATTTGATCTGACAAACCTGAAGGCCCGATTTAATTCTTTTTTTTTTTAAAGACATCAATGTTTCAATCCAGCAAGGTAATGAGGTGGAGTGTTTTTCCAACTGTGCATGGCACCAAGTCCAATATGGGTCACTTAACTACACAGTCAGAAGCTTTAAAATGTCTCCATTTTTCCGTTTTGCGCTCGTGA
The DNA here is from genome assembly GCA_038406115.1 of Haemulon aurolineatum. Classification (NCBI taxonomy): domain Eukaryota; kingdom Metazoa; phylum Chordata; class Actinopteri; order Lutjaniformes; family Haemulidae; genus Haemulon; species Haemulon aurolineatum. The sequence continues at coordinate 5,839,260 of JBCAUF010000061.1, read as the reverse complement.
AAATCGTTTCCTAAAAAACACGCCTGCTCTTAAATTGAGAGCATCAACTTGTCAAAGCTTCACAGCCCTAAAGTCTGTTTCTGTACAGCACTGTTGCGATCGCATCATGAATGTATTGATTTGCCGATCTGATTTACAGCTTCATCTTTGGAACTTTGAGAATATTTCATTTTTCTGCTCGTCTAGCGCGACTCAAAACCCGCTCAGATTTGGTATGTGGTATGAAATATGGACACAGCTACTGTGTCGAAGCCTGCTATTCGAATCATTGCAAAATTTTGGAAATACCCCAGCCAGACAAATCCTGATACTACCGGGCTTGATGCTTGATTATGGCTCGTGTTTTTGACTTGCGCTAATGACTCGTGATGCTGCAAAGGCAATAATTACAGACTTACAAAAACAGTTTGGGAGACAACTTTGTTCCTCCACCCTCGGGCTGAATGCAAAATCCTGCCAATGAAGATGTATTTGTGCATCTTATGAAGCTCAGTTTTTGTTTTTTTTTTGCGTTGCTTTGAGCGCCATAAACAAAATTCGGTTCACCTCCAGGGAATAGGGGTGGAAGCAGCAGGAATCAAGATGAATATCTCTACAGTATCTCTATCTAAAAACTCGGCACATAAAACTGCAATTCTCTGCATAGTTAGATATCACAAACATGCTAGTGAGGAAAAATGTGCTCTTTGGGGACTTCAATAAACAGCACAGACAGAGCTTGGTGTTTTGTTTACACCCACCAGACGCACACAACGCTACAAAGTATGTTAACACATATCTGTACTTTAACACAACCTCTATTTTGTACCATTCGAACTGGATGGATTTTGTGTGTGGAGAATTCCTTGTGGTTTCTTTCAGCATGTGATGCAGTATGTAATTAATTAAAGAAAATTGGAGCTTAATCATGACTTAAATAAATCATCTACCAGCCAAAGTATGTAATCTATCAAACATGTTTATCTATCAAATGGTGGCGGTGCTTTGTTACGACACATATGAAGTGGTTTATGGTTGACACCTGCACTTTGGTGATACGTTTGGAGATCATTTAAGCCAGCGTGCTGCGGCCTTTCCACACCACAAATGCATCACACAGAACCTCCATTTGTTATTCTGGCAGATTACTTTTCCCTGAAGTATACAACAAGCCAAACTGCCACAGCACTTCTCCCTCCAATCAGGCATATAAATAGCCTTATGATGTGGCCAACAATCCACAGAGGGCAAGAGAAAATGCTCCTCTCCACCTCCGCAGAGCTGGCTGGCATTGTCCAGAGACATTCCAGTCCAATCAAAATAAACAGCGCACTCGCGCTGAGGAAAACCTTAAACAAACATTTGGTTCTCATTTAAGCATGGGATCGTATGCAGGGAACTCTGCCCTCGACTTCGGGACTTGGATCACGTAAGGCAAAAACACACTCGCGTCCAAGATTCGACTTCTCTTTCACAGGGAAGATTCATGAGTTGTTTGCAGAGAATCGGGGGGAAAGGTTGCTCTCTGCACCAGTTCAACGCTGATATTCTTGGTGAGACGCCTGAGACATGTCAGCAAGGTGTGTTAATTGGGCGAGTGCAGGTTATCCGATGAGCGGGGGAAGAGCGCGCAACAGTGATTCTTTTATGGCTGCAGAATGAGCAGACTCGCGTAGATGTGGTGGTGGGTGTGAAGTGAACCGAAAACAAAGCCTGCTGTGTCTTCTGTGAAAAAAAAAACAGCACAAAAAAAAAAAAACATGTAGAGATTCAAAAATCTGCAGAGGCAGCAATGTGAAAATGACAAACTTTTGTTCCCCATTCCAGGCTTTATTTCCAGCATATTCATGTGGGTGCTGCATATCGTCTGTGTGGTTCAAGGATTCATAGTGTAATCAAAACTTATAAAAGGGATCAATACATAACACATTTGAGGAGTGCATAAACATTAACCTTCATCCAACCTGGAATCTGCACCATGTTATCTAAATGTGATTTGTCAGTCTCGCACCAAATATCCGCTCAGTGATTATATGCTATCGGCTAAATCTGAAAATAATCTGTTTCAGGGGGATTGCATTTACAATTTTCCTTTCTATTAGAAGCCGTGGAATAGATTCATAATCACTGAACCAGCTTCATAAAGGACGCAGATATAAAGCGCGGCGTATAGTTTCCTATCAGCACTCGCCAAATTTCCAGACTCTTTCCCTTGATGTTACGTTCTCATTTTGGGATGTGTGCATTTCCATATGAACTGAGAGATTATCTTATGCAAATGTTCCCCGTGCTTGGGTGGAAGGGACGAAGATAAAACGGAACTGTAGAAATCTGTATCTACTCTACCTAATCTAGGTAGAACATTTCATTTTAATCACTGAGATGCTGGCTGACAGGGAATTGGTTAGTCTGCACAATCAAGCCACATCTCTTTGAACAGCGTTCGTTATTTGAGTCGAGCTCTTCCTCACAGTCTTTTTTCCGATGTGTGTTACAGTTTTAAACACTTTTAAAATGAGAATCTATATGAATATAATGGTTCAGCTTTTGTCCAGTTGGCTTTATAATTTGAAAAGAAACTTAACTGCTGCACCTCGGATAGAAGTGCATCATCCGCAAAAAGAGAAATGCGACGATTAGTAGAATATATTCTTATTGGTTTAACCACTGAAGACTGCATTACTGTGTGGGCTGAGGCTTAAAATGAATAATATAGGGAAGCTCCTTAATTGTACTTTCTCAGTTTTTTTCTAAGAATATCATATCTCTTTTTACTTCTCAGTTTCTCAGTCAGAGCAAGAACAGAGGCACTTTCAGAAATCGGCAAAAGCAGAAGAAGAAGGAGTTCTGAGTTCTTCTGATTTTGCCATTGATGATGATGAAAGGCAGGCGGGGCACATCTCCAGCTGGAGTCAGGTCTAATGGGCCGGGGCAATTTCGCCACGGCAGCGCTGCCCTCTGGCATCACAGTCTAGTTCAATGCAGTTCAGACGTCTAGTTAAAATGAATGCATATATTGTGGCACACCAGCCCCTCCTCTCGTGCTTTGCCTCTCAGTCGGTCCTCTGTCACACATGCACACACACACAATCCAAGCATCTCATCCAATAAAAGACCATCAGCACCCCGAACCTAAAGTGTTCGCACGGTGCCCTGACGGCAAAATGTTATTACTCTTCCTTGATTTTCCATAACTTGGTCAAAGTGCTTATTTGACCCAATATATGACTTCCACAGATTAAACTTTCCCTGCCCTCCCTCTCAGATTTCCCGAAGAAACGCCGTGACCGGAGCGAAAAAGTGCAGAGTGACTGACAGTGGCGATGCATGGTGGGTGGATGTATAACAGCGGAGCACATCTGACATTCCTTGTCTTGTCCTGTCAGTCCGATCATGACAGCGGCGTGACCCAGAGGTCCTCCTTCACACTTCCAAACACCGGCTCCCCCCCTCCCTCTCTCTCCCTCCCTCCCCACCGCTTGCCTGCTCTTCTGTACCTGCTCAGTAGCTCTTTAGTTACAGCCACTCAGCGAGGCAGGTGGAGGAGCTCCTTGAGAATACTCGCCACGCTGCCAGAGGGCTGTTCAAATATTTACCCCCGGATAACATTTCCTCTGAGGCCTCAACCTGTGCGCTGCCATTAATGGGTTTGTTTTGCTAATACCTATGAATGTTTGCTTTCACAGCCACTTAAATGAAGTGCCTCAAACGTGGAGCGTGCATTTCCATTTGCTTTATCCTGACAAATTAATTAGTGTGTAAAGTAATGCTGGGAGGAAGCACACCCTCAGACACACGCCAGGCCAAATTACTGTAGTGTTACAGTTCATTAAGGAAAAGCTCTATTACTCATACTTCCCTAATGCCTGTAAATAATGAAGGTTATGAGTCGTGAGTGAACATTATGAAAAATAATGGTGGAGTAATTAGCTGTTTTCCCTAATAACAAATAAATAGAATCTCTCATCAGTTGGCTGTTTTTGGACAAAGAGGAGCCAGAGGAGTCGTGTTGTGCGAGCGCTCAACGAGTGCTGGAATAAGAACTCTCGTTACAGAAGAACAAATGTTTCCGAGGTGAGAGAAAGGAGGTGAGGGGGGAAAGAGTGACTCCGGCTGCCGTTTTCCCTGCCTCTTCTGATCAACTCATCTTCCTGCTTAATGAGGCGCAGAAATGCTAATCTGGAGCTTAAAAGGCCTTTAATTTGCTGTCATTTACCAACGTTAAAATCATCACAAGCTGGATAATCTTAGCCCTCGCACATCCTGAGTGTGTTTACACTGCACGGTTTCATCTGTCCGCGGGGGATTCTGATTTAAAGATTACGCCGGGCTTTGAGATATCAAAGTCAACAGTCCGTTCTCCGCTAATCCACATCTCGCTCCCCGAGGAGGTGGGAGTCGGGCCACTCTCGCGCTTAGCTGGAGGAATATTGCTTCCAAACACAGGCCGCGGCGCGCTCATGAAACACTCCCCCCCCAAAAAAAACTCTGTGTCCGTCCGGCAGGCTGCCTCTGCTCGACAATGTGCCACGAAAGCATGTCGGCTGGGTTTTTTAGCAGCTTACTCTCGCGGCGTGTGCGAGGGAGTTGGCCGTGTGGTGCCTCATGAGGGCAGGGGGTTGGTGGGGGGTGGACTCACCTGACTGCAAAATCGTAGTTGTGTCCCGCATGGCGGCGGAGACCATGTCGAAATGCCTGTAGAGTGGGTAGCACAGAACTCTCCGTCCGAATGACACCAGCACGTCTTGCAGGGAGCTGTACGTCTGCAAAACAAGAGAGCACGACACTCAGGAAGCCATCCGCCGCAAAACAGACCACGATTTTATTCAATAAACGAAGGAAATGGACACAAAGATGAGGCTGACGGTAAAGGTTCGGTTTGGCCTAGGGGTGCAGCTGAAGATCATTTTCATTACTGATCAGTTGTTTCGTCCATACAATGTCAGAAAACGGTAAGAAATGACCAAAAAGACCACGATGACGTCCCAAAACCCAAAGATGCTCAGTTGAAGAAATCTGAAGAAATCAGGAATGATTCACATTTGAGAGGCTGAAGTCAGAGGAGTTCTCCACCTTTCTCTCCATCTTTGTTGCAGCTCTGGTTCGGCCACATGTTTCATTTTCCCCCTCTTCTTTTAGGGTGAAGACCGGCTCCGCTCGGTGTGCATTGCAGTCGCTGCGGAGCTAATTACTCCCAACAACTCCTCATTTATAGAGCTGGCAAAATAAGGGGCTCACAACTCTTAAACACCTCTGCAGCCCCGGCCTGTTAATTGCTGCTTCTCTTTAATCACTGCCTTCACTCTCTGATTTTCTCCGCACTAATGGACACGCAGCCCGGAGACAGACGCACAGATTTCTATCTTGTGTTTCTCTCTCTCTCTCTCTCTTCCTCTCTCCGCGGCTTGTTAGGGATGTGTTGCGAGCTCGCGAGCGCGTGTCATCGGGGATCATGCTCTCCCTTGGGCTTGTTTAGCAGGAGTGTAAATAAGGTCTGCTGCTGCAGGGGAAGGGAAGGGGGAAGGGGGGAAGGGGGGGGGCTCGCAGTCACACCAGCGCAGTCGACTGAGGACAAGTAAACATGCAGCAGATGGAAGGGGGGAGGGGGGAGGGGGTATTGCAGTGGGATAAGGTGGTAGGGGGAAGGAGAATGTTGGGCATAAGCGAGGCGAGCGAGGCAGACAGTGAGAGCGTAAAAAAAAAAGAGAGAGATAGCGGACGGGAAGAATGGAGTGAGGAAGCAGAGCTGATTTCTGCTGTGACACGCAGACAGACAGGCAAGTCAAAGACAGAGAGGAATCTATTGTAGAGCACAAGGTGAAGGGAAGACAGGAGGGGAGGAGGTGGGGGGGGGGGGGGCCTTGAGCGAGGTGGCCTGTCAATGGGAGCTGACAGCTGTGCTGACTGACTGACGAGCAGTAAAGGGCTGCCAGGCAGGTGAAGAGTGTTCTTTACTCCACTGTCGCCGCGTAAAGAAAACTTCTCCCCTCCTCAAACTGCGGTCACGGTCGAGGCAACCCAACTCCTCCAAAAGCAGCCTCATCGACTCGCTTATAATTAGCAACCAAATACGTCTCGGGCGATTCGATCTTGAGCGGTGGCCCGACACCTAATGAGGACGCTCCGGGATCCCATCGCTCAAGACGTGGACGTTTCGCAGGTGCTCAGGGATGCACTTAACACCTCTGTAGTTCGGTGTGAACTCGAATGTGTCCCCGACTTTAACGAAGGAAAAGTCTATTCAACGGCATCATCTGTCCGGGCAGATGTATGTGTTCATGCACAACTGTTGTCACTGAAAGCGTGAAAACAACTGGCAACAACAACCCTCCGGAGCGCCAACAAGAACAGGATGGAATACGACGGGGGTCCGTGCTGAGCACCGCGCCTGGTCTGGCAGTCAGCTGGGATTTAAGCTTCATTTATGGCTGCTCATCAAAGGGGGGGGTCCACTGTGGCTGATGTTCAGCCCCTCAAATATGAGACTACACTTTGGGGCTACCTTGGCTGTGAAGTGGAAAGAGCTTTTTTGACTGCACCCGGTACCGGAATTAAAGATGCCATTTAGTTTTCCCATTTACGATATTAAGTGACTCACAGTTGGAGCACTTAGCAGGTGTGGGCGAAACTTCCCAGTGAAAGCATCGGTACAAAAGATTAATAACCACGTTGGAAATTATTTGGTTCTTTGACAACAAGTTGAAGGTAGAAGCCTGTGTCTAACTAAAACTGATTTATTTTTAATTCAGTTGTGGGTGAAATTCTGCAACTATGGCACTGACTGTGACGTGTTTTTGAGTGTAACAACAAATGTTTCCGAATTCTTATATTTCAATTCTTCCTTAAAGATGAGATTTTGGTCTTTTGCTGTTAATTGGCAGGATGGCTGAAGACAGACAGGAATGGGGTTGGTGAGAGGGGGGACGACACGCAGCAAAGGGCTGCAGGTCCAATTTAAACCCGGGCCGGTGCAGAAGACCACACAGGGCACTCAACCAAGTGAGTTATCAAGACGAAACATCATTTCTGAGAAACAAAGTTATGATCATTGAATCATCTGGGGGAGTCCTGCGTTCCCACTTTCAGTAACACTAAAGATGTGACGTTGTTTAAAGAAGAAAATTGAAATGAGACAAAAACACCGCTCTGACGACAGCGTTTGTCAGGTTTATTTGCCCAAATGTGGTGATCAGAGGTTACCGCTTCCGATGGCAATGACCACAATGGTGCAAATGTGTGGTTTCCTCTCTAATTTAAGCTCCACTCTGAGCCTTCTGGAGAGGACAGAATTTGAAAGAAACACTCCAGCGATGCAGAACAGACAGAAACCAAGACACAAAGCTACAACTGCAATACTGCAAATCGCTACCGTTTCTGCCAACATCCATCAACATTGATCATTTTGTCTGTCAATACATTCTTCTCACAACACAGAGCCCTGTTCCAAGAAGCATTTTACAGTTATCTGGATGACTTTGCTGAGTAAAATGTGGAACTTTTTTAAATCTGAGACAATGTCTGACGTAGAAAGACTCATTCCAGGCAAGAGTTTACTCAGCAGTTATCCAGAATGAACCTGCTTCTTGGCACAGACCTTCACAGTCAAAACTGTACCATATATTTTTTACTGAAGAATAAACGTGGGATTGTATTACAGATCAAATCAGAATTTCATACTTGCTCAGTGATCTGAAAAAACAAAACAAAAAAATTAAGCATGAGAATACCTGAACTGTTTGTTTGACTTTCCAGAAATGCTAGAAAAAAAAAAAAAAAAGTGATAATGGAGAGTAGGAAAAAATTGAATAAAGGTGTAATGAGCCAGAACCAAACTGATTTGTCTGTCAAATTGCAGCAACTTGCTTTGGATGCAGACATCAACGGCCCAAAGAGGAGGGAGAAGTTTAGCTATTTCCTGTTCTTTTGGCACGGCAATGTGGAAAGAAACGTAATTATCTTAACACAAAAGTGCGAATGGAACCCATTTTGACACAAAAACAATCTGACAATTTGTCCTGCTATCATGGACGTGGGCTAAGACGGTCGAAAACATCAGCACACTCCTATTTCTGATGCCATTCACACACTCGCTACACTCAAGTGATTGTCTAGTGGCAGATTGTGAGCAGACAGACCACACAGACACCCTATCATTTACTCGTTGAATTGGGAACACCTGTTACTGTGGTTGTGCAGGACTCAGGTAATGTGCCAAGTCCAACAATTAATAGCTCCCTGTAGCTCACACTGGAGGCTCATGTTAGACTTTGTTCAGACTGCAGGCAAATCAAATTTGTTTCTCAAACCAGATATTAAAGACGAACTGTCTGCGTTGTTTGCAAGGGATCATTTTGGATTTGTGTGTCCAGACATCACCAACCTATTTGCATGGGTTGCTGTGGCAATGAGCAGAGGTAGTAACAGCGAATGTACATAGTGGCAAAAAGAGCGAGGCCGGCGAGCCAGAGGGATGGCACAGGGGTGTGACCCACCCCCAGGGAGATTTAAAAAGCAGTTCGCAGTAACTCAAAGAGGGAGAACGGCTACCGAAAAAATCTGCAAACTGAGAGGAACGACGAACGACTGTTTAGAGTCGCATTTAAAACCACCTTATCATCCGGAGTGTGCAAAAAATGGATTCGCGCAGTCTGAACAAGACCTCAGTGACCTGGCGGCCTGGACCAGGACTGTCCATTTCAGAGCCATTATCAGTGATGGAGCTGTCTGAAAAACCAGCCCGTGTCTCGAATGTGTCTTCAAACACTGATGCAGCTGTCAACATATTTACACAGATTCAAACCGTGTGTGTATGTGTGAAGAGTCACGCAGACAAATTCACACTGATATTCACCTCTTCAATCACTCTATAACGCATCCAACCTTTAATACAACCAACATACCTGCCAGTCAAAACAAGCCTTTTCAATGGCTGCTGCTGAGCCGTGATCAGAAGCAAACACAAGTCTAAGGATTACTCGAAGATGATGAAAGAGGAGACATGACAGTCTGAGACATATCATGGGTGTTTTCGAGTACACAATTCAATGAGGAATGTTTGTCTGAAGAAAATGTTGGCAGAATAAGGTAGACAGCTCCTTGACTTACATTATTTAATAACCTTGTTTCACAACCAGTTCCTTGCCAACATAAACCTGACTTGAAGAATAAAAGAAGTGACTCTGCGAGAATGTCATTATCAAGATAGACTCTTATTTTCCAACAATCTTGTCTGGTGTTGACGAGGAAACATTTCATGGAAATCACCTCTTTTTTCCACCATGAACTGCATCTATATTTACCCCCCATCTTTAAGAATATGCGTTGTCTATTTGCTGGCTAGTTGAAACTCTGAACAGGAATGAAACAGGATTTTATTTGGTCCGTGCTTCGATTCTGCATATCACCCTGCTGAACTTTTATTGGCGAGAGGGAAACGATCAGCAAGGCATCACAAATATGAGCAAAGGATGAGACACTCCAGATGCAGTTGCGCCGTCAGGAACAGCAGCATGCCAGCTCTAACAGCACGCTGGCATCGAGACCTGAATATACATCTAATACTTGATGGAAACCAGATCCATCTCTTAATGGGTCTCGCCCTTGGTTGCGCACTGAAAATTGTTTTTTTTTTCTGTTTTGTTTTAGCAGCAAAATGTTTTATTTATGTTATGCTGTGATCAGAGACCTTGCTGTTCAAAGACCTTTATTTTGAATTTTACACTG
>JBCAUF010000061.1:5669061-5684366 GCA_038406115.1 Haemulon aurolineatum | reverse complement strand
CATAATTGTTCATCAAAGGTGGAGATAATCGTTCATTAATCGTAATCGAGGCTAAAAGTTCAAGTAATCGTGATTCTAATTTTCGCTATAATCGCCCAGCCCTATTCCAATGTCCAATAAAGGTTTAATTGTATATGAAAGGTTGTACTTGCATTATTATGATATATTAACATTATAATAAGTGCTTATTTTGGTCTGGACAATGTCGACAATAATATCGTTTATCGTCAATAAGTTGTGGGACAATAACTCGTCCAGCAAAATTTGCTATCGTCCCAGGCCTAGTCATTGCATTGTGTCAGAGTGAATTGAAAAGTTGAGGGCCGTCTCGGGGGAGTCTCGGCCCCCACGCCCGTAGCTTTGCTCGACTCCCTCGCGAGCGCCCAGTCTCTGACTGTCTGATTACCCCCAGCCTGGTTGGAGGCTTCTGCGAGTCGAGTCAGAGGAAGGTCACGGATGAAAGAGGCGTTTGATCAGAGTCTCGTCGGCCTGTCCCTAATGTATATTCTTACATAAATATTGACCGGGATTCTGAGGGCCATGTAAATTGTTCGCCGTTGGAAAAGGCCGGGAGGTAGCCGCAGCACGCTCGACGGGGTCCTCCAGGTCTTTGAACATGTTTGAAAGTGTTGGCTCTCGCCGCTTGATGAATCGCTCACCCCTTCAAAGAAACCCTGCGATAATGCACCGTGTTTGCCCACTTGAATGGACGTGTAGCACGCATGCTGATGTGCACACTTTTAATGCAGCGGCGGGCGGGATGAAAAAAAGTCCACGCGTTTAACACTGGCAAATGGATAGTGATCGATGAGCGGGGCATTTGTCTAGACACATTTTGAAGGCGCCTTCAAAAAGGTTGGCTCAAGTAAGGATCTGTGTATTTGTCTAAAAACTCGCCCGATGACTCCCCTGACAAATGATGCTGTGCAAACAAACTCGCGCTCGGAGAAAGCCGGGGCCCGCGAGGAGAGGAGCCACGCTGTTCCCGTTGGAATGCTCCGCCGAGACGAGCCGAGTTAAGACAGCCACGGTGGAAAAAGAAAAAAAAACCCAAAAAAACCCATCTATTGTCGCTGCCTCTGCACGGTAAGTCTTTCAACAAAGGTCGCAAAGCGCAGCACATTTGGTTCAGATCAGCTGGGTCGTGACCCGCGCCGGGTTTATTTGGACCTTTGCACCAAAATAATCACAGGGCTCCGACTCTGCTGTGACAGACATTAACAGTCTGGAACCACTTCTCCTTCTAAACTCCACCTGAAACGCGAACTTTCGGGGGCCAGCCTGTGCCATGAACATTTCCTAATTATTGTTTGAATTGCGCGAGTTCTGGAAGCGGAAATGTTTCTTGTAGCGGGCAAAATGCGTTTCTGGAGGGGGGGAGCGGGCAGGAAGAGTAGTATATGTCGGCATTATGCGCCGCGGTTGTGGCTTGTCTGCAGGAGCGCGTCGGCTGCTCGGAGGTAAGGGAGTGGGAGGAGGTCCAGATGAGACAGAGAAGCTTTCATTTTCCTTAACATGCACCTTTATGTACAGAAAAACAGCCAGACATGTGGTTCTTATTTTCAGAGCCAGTTCAACACGCCGTGATAATGTTTGAAAATATTATTGCGACCATCAAATTCTAGAAGTTTTTTTTTTTCTTTTAGTAGAGAAGAAAAATCAATATCAAGATGTTGACGGAGAAACTCTGGTCCTGGATCTGGTCCTACAAATGTAGACGAGTCGGTGCTGGGTGGTGGCGGTCCCGGCGGCATTCTCCCCGTGTTGTCGAGGCTGTTGTCTGCGAACAGGCTGTGCTGCAGCAGCACTGTTCAAACGGCACCGAGTCTGACTCTCCGAAAAATCAGATAAAGGCCTTGTCTTGATGCGCCATGGGACAGCAAGGAGAGGGCTTACATTTCTTTGGCTCCGATTCAAGGAATTTGAGTCGCGGAGCACAACGCACACCCTTTACCTGCGATACCTTATTTGAATCTTCAACTCCGCTGTAAGACGGCAGCTACACGGCACAGCAAACACTATAGCTTATCCGAATAAATATTTTCAGTTTTATATTTTTATTTCTTTTATTTCTTTAAAATACAGCTGGGGTGGGGCTTTTTTCCCCCCTTCTTTTTCATAAGCCCAAAAATAAAGGGCCTTGTGTAAGATCCGGTGTGTGTGGAAGCCAAGCCCCGGCAGTCAGCATGCCTTTGCTGAGAGACAGCAGCTGTTGGCCTGATATAGCATGGCTAGAGAGCAGAGAGGCCACAGTGTTCAAACCAGCCTTGTTCATTCACAGACTGCAGGTAGTCTCCTTGGATGACGGCAGAGGAAGAAACGAGGAAAATGCATATTCTTACTCTCGCTGCAGAGAAAGCGAAGAAAGAAATTAAGAGAGTGAAGTCTAGGGGGGTTTCAAAGCCAAACAAACAGAGGGATGCTGTTTTCCCCTCGTTGTGGCCCAATTCTGCTTTATCTACATCAGTCCTGCTTCAGGTGGCTGGATTCCTGAGCTCTCATATTTTCCATGTTGTGTTTTTCTGTGCCGTTATCACCCAGAGTGCGTGTCCTGGCAGAATAAGGCTAGATGATGGCATACGATATGAACACAAAAGAGGACTAGATATCTGGCATAAATCTAGGTCGAATCTGCGCGATGGTGGCGACCCCGTGCTCGGCAGAGCCAGAAGTCAAGAATTCAAGCAGGGTTGGATGGGTTGAAGCTAACCCTCACCCCAGAAGATATTCAAACAGAGTCATATCAAAATATTCGGAGCAAATGGAAACAGATACATTCGTCTGGGCCATAACCGGAGCTTAAAACCTCCCCTTTGTGTCACTTACATAATTGCATCCGAGCTCCATATTGCCAAACAGTCTGACAAAAATTCTTTGCAGCCAATGTGGACTCTCTCCTGACTCTCAGCGATGCACAAATAGACCCGAATACCTCAGCGCTCTGCAGGAGAAAAGGCTCCCAGCCTTACCCTGCAATAATTTTCCATCTTCCCCACTTGGCACTCGCAGCCGCCTTCCATTTATTTTCAGGGTAAACTGTCGCAGAAGAAGGGAGTGTGGAAACTGCAGTGACAAAAGGCTTAATTTCCTTGTATTTAAAAGTAAGCCCAAGGCAACTGGGCTTATGGTGTTATGAGCGTTAAAAAAGAGCCGACAATGGACTTACAAAGGCCCATTGTCCAGCCGGGATAGGCATGACGTTAGAGACATTAGACGTTGAATTACACTCCTTTTTTCTTTTCCTGGCCTGCTCCCACTCTCCGCTTAGAGACTACTGTTTTCATAAGATGGCAACAAGGGAGAATATTCTCTTTCAAGTTAGCTGGGAACTCGTACTCATGGGGATATCCTTTACCACCTGCACATATCAATCACGCCGCTGGAATACGGAGGGAAGAAAGGGGAAGTCTCCTTGGATCTCACTCCAAGTCGCAGACAAAATGGCTGCCGCTGCGTGTCCGCCGGCGTACCCCTCTGATCGAATGCTACATGTTCTTGCCGAGGTTCTAATCAAAGCGCCCCTCTGTTTGCAGCGAGCGAAGGTATCTTTATTGACACCTTGCCGTTGACCTTGGCACGGGGCTCCGCGCTCTCGGCCGGTGGTCCCGGGCTTCTCCTCCTGAGCCTGCCGGTTATTTTCTCTGCCGAAGCGCTATCGCGTGTCACAATCTACAGGAATTTGTGGACACAACCTATTCAACCCCAGGTACGAGGTGTACCATTTTAAAAAGGAGAGGGCAAAACACGCCGTGGATCAGCGTGAACGGGAAAGACAAGTTATTAAACATATGCTTCTGATAAAACTGCCTCATAGACCTGGCGAGCCCATGCTGAAACACAGAAAATCATTTTCTTCTTTTCTTAACACCACGAGCTACTCGCAGGTGGGCTGTGAATAATGGGATTCAAAATCGTAAAAAAAATATGGCAGTTTCTTTCAAGCTACGTCCACAAATATTCAGTGATGGGAAAACGCCATGATTCTTTATTCTGATTAGGCAGTGATGCAGAACATGTGGCATATATCACTGCGTATATATGCAGGTGGAATTAGAGGACAGAGAAGTGTGCACTTGCAGGGGGAGCACCTGTGTATTGTCAAAGAAAAGGGGAGTATTGGGAGAGAGCACACTTTACTTCCCACTATGGAATAACTCATCCTCTGAGGGGAGAGGGGGGGTAAAAAATAAGACATGAGTGGGGATGTCTGAGGGAGGCGCCTGCAGAACATCTCTCTCTCCCTCTCTCTTCTCCCTATGCCTGGTAGCTCAAAAAGCTTGCTCAATGAGCCGGCTCTGGCCATTCCTCCAGGCTGTTTGTCAAAAAGGGAAGGGGAAGTCTTGAATGAGACAGAGAGGTAACACTTGAAAGGGAACATCTCTCTCTGGGGAACGAGAGAAAGGCCAGAGCAAAGCGGCGTAACAGAGACGGAGGACCACGCTGATGAACAATGTTTCCTATTTGCACACATTTGCATGAGAAAAGGCCGGCGCAGCGGCCACCAGTTCCACCAGTTGGCTGATGAATGGACGGCAGCTCTAAACCCCCCCCCCCCTCTCGACAGAGTGTGCGCGGTGGCGACTCTAAAGTGGGTTGTGCCGCCAGGATTAGTGGGTAGGGTGAAGAAAACATTTTGATAAGGGACGCCTGGCCTCCACTTCTCAGCTGTGGCCCCTCACCCCCGGTCAAACCCGGGTCCAAACCAAACCCCTAACAGCACACAAAGCGAAGACTTCAGTTTTAAAGTTTCAGAACAGCAGGTGTGCTATCAATTTACACTGCAGAACCACTGTGAATAATGTGTCACGTTAAGGCACATGTGCAGCAGTTCTCTCAAGAAAATGTGTGTTGATGTATTCCAATTAGGTTAGATATTACTGAACATCTGTCATGTACAGGAGGGACAATTATGTACAGTGATGTCAACCCAGTGTGTATTGCATCTGTTAAGTCCTAATAGAGCCCAACAAAATGAAACCTAACATCTGTTGGCAGCAGTATCGACCATAGCCGCAGTGCTGCAACATAAACAGCCTAATTAGGCATCTTTCAGAACAGCTTCAGACTTGTTCTGAAGGTCAGACTGGCACTTCAGATGTGAAGGAGTGATGCATTTCCAAAAAAAAAAAAAAAAGTCGTGCCCCTCTTTCTCTTATCATGCAGGGAAACGTCACGCAATGTGTCCGATGTTCAAATGAGGAAAATGTCATGTTTTTTTTAAAGAATTCTGCTGAATGTGAGCGGATGGCCTATGTTCATTGCAGTACAAAGGTCAGACCAGTTGATGCTGTATTTTCCTCAATCAACAAATGAAAATAAGCTTAAGATCAGAGAAGTATGAAAAAAATAGCATAACAGAATGCATAAAATGCTCCCAAGTGGGGCTTGGATGGACCTTAAAGCTGTATTCCCGGAGCTAAAAAAAACATCACAGCCTACACATAATCCATTTGAATATGCTTCTGGAAACATCTGTGGTAATAAATAGGATATCCAATGGCTACATTTTCATTTAAGCTCGATCTTAAATGCCCACTCCGGCAATTTGATGTGAGTTTTGTGACTCAGGCTCACTGAGCTGGTTGGATTCATTTGCATTAAGCTGAGACTGAGTGCACCGGGCTGCTGAATGGACCGCGCAGCTCGCCGCGCCACATTCATCATGCACTGTGTGGCCGTCATCGCCCGCTCTACAGCGAAGGCAGAAAGCCTAACCTCGCTGAGAATGTAAAGTAGCTAAATGCTCAGAAGCAGGTAGGCATTAATGCTAAAATCATTAACTCTGACCCTGCACTCCTTTTTATCACCCTCCTGCCCTTGTTGATAGCCAATTTTGCACCTTCTTAAGGTCAGGCACAGTTGGGCAGGCATAAAAAAAGGCCGAAAAAATGAACTCCTCTGTTGCACTGGTGATGTCACTCAGCAGAAAGAGAGAGTCAAGCGTAGTCCACATGATTAACAGCGAGTTGAGATTAAAGTCATACAGAGCTGTGGGAAAAGAAATGAAGTCCACTTCATCATCTCACTGGAGCAACAACTGTAATGGTTCCATATGAGATGAAGACAAGCGCACTCTGGCATTTTGATTGATGAGGGAAATCTATAGCCTATAATCTGCTGAGGGACCAATGTTGGATCACACAATGCCACACAAGCCATGTTTAAATCACTGTCAGCCTATAGCCATTTCCATAGAAACAAATACACGTGTCTGCCGCCAACAAATGAGAGATGGAACCCGTGCAATAAAAAGGGAAAGTCCCTCCGTGTGTCATCGTAACTATTATAACTGGTCATAAAACAGTCTCACGAGAATCCAGTTGTTGTGTCAAAAGGGATACAACTGTTGGCATTGTTCGGATGAATTTTATTTATATACATATATAAAAATCAAGATTCCTGTCAAATCTAACAATGAAGTTCGTAGAAACAAAGCTGCGCTGATGTCAACATCTTGTGATTTATGTTCAAGTCTAACTGCTGAGGCTTGGCAGGCTGTTTCTCCACTTAATTGATTCCCCTGCGTGGAGCATTCTCTCAATCACCAGTCCCCATTTAATTTTTATGTGTGCCATAATGCCTTTATTTATCAGCCCTAAGTGGAATAAACTACCCCTATATGGGCCCAATATTAAGCACTCTTAATTTATTGGACAGAACTACCATGGCAAAGCATTTTACTGTGTCGAGACATTTCTGCTGACTGTCCCCTAAAGCTCAGACAGAGATGAGTAAGAAAAGCCTTGACGAGTTCTGGCTCCTCTGCAGCAGAAACCCAACAGAGAGATTTACAACTTCTTAAAGGCAGTAACATGGAGTTTTAAACTGTGGTCTACACAATAGAGCATACATTTGGTGAAAACTGTCAACACTTTCATTAAGCTGGCGGTTTTAGGACCGTGCCACTATTTCCTATTTATGTTTTGTTCCCTCGTGAGATTCCTACTGTGATCATCTCAAATATTGTGAAAGCTTCATTGGCATGCAGTGCTATTCTTGGCACAGTTGAACAGAGGACTTAGACTGCACATATTAAACTGTAGCAGAGTTTCTCACAAAGGGTTTCTTGGTATGCTGACAGTTGCTGTCATTTTGAAACATAATGGTATTTGATATATTATGTGCATGTGCATATGCATGTAGAAATAATAAAGGAAATTGAACTATTCCATGCCCAACAAAAATCCTTCAACAGCTCAAACAAAATGGCTCATTTCCAAACTCAATCTGCTGATGAAGATCACGCAGCACAATCAAAAGCTCCGGGACAGCTGCTCAGTGGACCTGAAGGTGACGTTGTTTGGGTCAGATTCTGCTTCCAATGTCAAGAATGAACCTTAATGTTGTGAGCTCAACATTCAACACAACTGCTATAGGATCATGGAAATTTTGACATTACAAAAAATGGCGGTCATGTCCCAGAAAAACAATAATAACCTGTGGTTTTACTGGCTTACAGCAAATGTTTTGGTATGTTTCTTTGGTGCAGTTATTGTGACTTCTACTTTAACTTAATAAGAAGAGTCTTTGACTGTTTAGTCTAATAGTTTTGCACTAACTCCAAGGCTTTGTCTTGGGAGATGTTACGTAAATCCTAAACTGATAAGATGAAAGATGTTATTCCCTTGTCACTGTGATTTTCAGTCTATCAGTCTCCTCATCTTGATATGCCTTCAAACTTTTGTCTCAGGAATTTAAACAGATGGAGACACACTTGTGTCAAGCGTGCTAAGCAACTCTCGGTCCTGCTAGGGAGAGATAATGAGAGAGAGGCAGAGAGAGAGTGGGCGGTGATTAACATGCTGCAGTCGGGATGCATTTCAGAGGGGCACTGGGAGGAAACGACGGGCCATTATGGCACAACTAAGGGTCTGTTAATCAGCCTATTAGGGTTTAATTGAGGGTAGTTAATTAGGAGTCGGTGGGCAGCCTGCGCTTGGGGGTCAGGGGCTGACATCAGAAGCAGCTGGCAGAGCAACTTGAGCCGATTGTTACTGATCCATTTACACAAGGCCCGTGATTGATTGGCAGGAAAATTAGGCTTAATTACACCTGTCTATTTCTGCCCCCCTTTAAACCTTTTAGGAGCCGTAAATTAACCCACTACAGCACTGCAGCGAGCGAGGAGCCCGGCGAGACTGTGTCGGAGCACAGCAAACACATTTACAGTTGGCCCAGGCGCGTCTCCACGAAAATCATCAAGCGTCGGCCTGCCTTTGAGGACACAACAAGCCGTCTGAACTGGGTGGAAAACACAATATTGTGCGCGTGGTGGGGGACGGAGACAAAAGCCGCCTTCTGGCTGGAGCGAGGCAAGAGCTCACCTCACACCATCTCTGGACTGAGACCACTCCACATCTTAAAAACATCTTTTTTTTCTCTCTCTCTCTCTCTCGCTCTCTCTCTCCACCCGTAGTGGGAAAACAAAGGTGTGCTTGTCCTCGCTTCTTAAAACCGGCTCTGCATAGAGCAGCGGCTACCACCAGAAGCTGATTATGGACTCTTTAAAGTTAAGATTTGATTTAATGTCCCGCTCCTGCCTCAGCTGGACCACGGGGCACAGGAATGCGGCTCGCTGCTAGGATTGGCCCGCTTACCCCGGGGTGGATTCATCCTGTCTATAGGGCCAGACAGGAGAAACAGAGCGGGGCCACATTCAGCTTGCCCATCAGGGGAATAAACACACTGCCTGCACAGGGGCCAAAATCCAATAAAGAGCCTGACAAAGGCCTGCTTCTTGCCTCCGAATGCCAAACAACATGTGATCCCCCTTAGGGAAATAGCTTCTATGTCTGTTCCTCATAGCCCTGCGGGTCAGAAATAACGCCTGAGGAACTTCTGGCACATGTCCTGCTGAGGATGCCATGTGCTGCGACAACTTCTAAGTGACAGTGGGGCCCAGCCAATTGCACAATTCCGCTGTAAGCTGACATTTTGTCTCGAGGAGGACTGATGACAAGCTAAATACGCCTTTGGACACGAAAACTGCTGTCAGACTCGATGACATTACATGCACTCCAAAAAGCATCAGTGGAGTCATCAAGTATTCAGTTTCATTCAGGGCTCGCACACACTGAAAAGTGTTGGAGTGAAATCACACTCGAGCTCAGCGCTGTACAACATGCCATAAAATACATGAAGAACATAACTGAGCACTCACTGAATTAACTGTAATGAAGCTAAGCTTTTTGTCATCAATCATAAAAAAATATCTTGAGTGTCTGAAAGGAAAATGTGATGCGGCTAATGTGCGGCAAAAGGCAGCGTTTCGCTTCCAGTTTCTCCCAAAATCTCAGTCCTTCTCGCCTTGGACGGTGGCCCGGCCACCGAAACAAGAATAAAGGCTCATTGACGTGCGTGCTCCGGTCCCGCCTCCAACACAGCTCACTTCACATTTCTGTCAGTCACTGCTAAGTGCTATCTGGCCCGGTTTTAAGCTGTCTTTGGCCCCGTGACTTGATACTTACGAAGCTGTGGGGAGTTTTGAGGTGTTTAGTGGCTCACTGTGGGTAACCTCGCAACTCACGCGGCCAGTGACAAGTAAGAAACTGCAGATGTCCTGCCCGAAGGAGTGTCACAGCTCCGTATTTCCAGCACAGACATGGAATTACTCTTGGCAATTGAAGACAAAGTGCATTGTTTTGCAGCACTAATGAGGTAAACAAATTTTTTCCTCAAGTTTCCAACATCAACAGTGGGGTTCGCTCGAGCCACAAGGCCAAAAGCCCGTCAATTCTTTGATAATTAGTATAAGCTGCAGCAATACGGTCAAGGGAACAGGTGGTGTCAAACACAATAAAGCTGATCTGAGTGCAGCGAGTTAAAAAGCCTCAGGACGGGCGTTCAATTTTATATCCTTTGCTAATAAAGTAGCTGTATTTAGAGCAGCCTGTTTTGCATTTCAGACACGCTTGATTGTGACCCCTGGCATTTTTCCACCACGTTCCTCCTGCTCTTCCTCGAGATAATCATGCGAGAAATAAATTATGCATCTCAAACAGGTTAAATGAACAGAGGTAACTGCCAGCTTATCCAACTTTCATCATCTGTTACAAAACTGTGCCGGCACAAACTCGCGTGCTATTTTTTGCTCCGTGTTTTAAGGACGCCTCGCTGTACGGAGCAGCTGACAGACCGAAAAGGTTGTTCCGTCACATTTTCTAGCCCTCCAATCTCCACTTTTCGACTCCAATGACATTCAGTGTACACATTTATACAAACATTGTCTTAGCCGGGAGACATTCCTAGCCCCCCCTACCCCCTCCTTTGCCAACTTCCATCCAAAAACATACACGCAACCTCCTCCTCCATATTAGAACTGGCTTCTCCCTGTGTCAGTTTATTTTAAAGTAGTTGTTGCCGTTCACCCTCCGCGACCTGAGAATGCTTGCTGAGGATTTACAAGGCGACATTTACAACAGCAGCCCGGCCGTCTCCATTCTCTTCCTATTTTCACACTCGCAGGCCCGCGCAGAAAACATCCCCTCCACTCCGAGGGCTCAGGCGCCGGCCCCCGCTCTCAGATTGTGACACTGGCTTAGTCGCGTTGCACAAGCAAAAAGAGGCTTGAGGAGAGCGGAGGGGCTGCTTTTGTTGCGCTTTCGCGACTAACTTTTTGCCGGAGTCGCGGCGGCACCGAATGCGAAGTGACATCGAAGGGGAAAAAGAAAAAACAGGCTGGGGTTATATTCATACGGTAAACATTTTAACATCTTGCAAATAACATGGAAGCACACGATCAATCCGTCAGCTATCTGAAAAACACGATTCGAGAGTGAGCCGGGGCTGCAGAGCAGAGCCCCTCATACCAGGCCGATCCCACTGTGACACTGAATCAGAACTTATTCATCAAATCCCGGCGGCAAACACGGGCAGATCCTGACTAGAGTGCTGAGATTTTTCAGCTTGCGGAGGGGCTAGCGAAAGCAAACACAGCTCGGGGTTTTTATGAGAAAAATGTCTGGCTGAACAAGGAGGCATTCATGTGCTGATTCATACCAGCCTGTAGCTCAGTTAGAGGACAGCCATCTGCTATCACACTCCCCCGCTAAGAGCCTGTTATAGAAGGACGAGCCGTGGATCATCATGTACATGTTACATCCATATAGACTTACTGGAACTAACGCCTCGACTGCGGGTGGAGAAAACAGCACGGCGGCGGCGGGTTTTCTGCCTCCTCAGGTGAACGTGCTTTTCACTGCTCACTGTAATATGATTGTCCATTTTTTTCAGAGCGGCTGATCTCCATAGCGGAGTTATGCCCGTGCCTTGTGAATGGCTGTCAAAGTGATCGCCCCTGTAGGCTTGTTACTTCGAGTCTCGCACATGAAATCCGCCTCACATTTTGCCTTTTTCCTCCAACAGTGAGAGCAAAAAAAAAGAAAGGCAGACATCTTCTTTTCCACTGTAATGGAAAGCAGGGGCTTTAAAGCTGCACTAATCAATGTTTTTACATTAAAAGTGGATCACACGGCTTTGTGTAATGTGACAAACCCCCCTGAGAATTACCGCTCAACTACGCTGTTCTCATCTGCTCCACGGAGTGTTTTGGCCTCTTTCAGCTCATTGTTTTGGTTTTCTGTGGCACAACTCTGCACTCACGGTCCTTGTCTCAGCTGTGCCAGGCAGCTGTTTTCAGCTCGGTTAAACGCATTGGTCACAAACTAGTGAATATAGCAAGCTGGGCAACCAGAGGAGAGCCAGAGGGAGAGCGAATAACAGATTTAAATTCATCATGTGGTCGGGGACAAGTCTCCAAATGAATGCTAATCTTCCTCCATGTCTGCTGGATGTGTTGTTTTTGAGTAAGAAGAGAAATCAGTAAATGCAGCTGGAAAATATAGAAAAGTATAAGAAGAGCCAACATGAAGGGGGCTGACAGAATGGCAAGACATGATGGGGCTGACACTTTCAAGGTTCATTTTTTAGATTGCATTATGGAATCAAACGCTCTGACTTTTACTAGCACAACTACTGCTGACATGATTGTGACTTCAGGAATTGCTTGGTCTATTAATCATTTTCAATTTGATTGAATGATTTATTTAGCGTTGAAGTCAATCTCAGATATCTGCTGCAACAGCCTCTCTGAGTTTGCTGCTTATCTCTTTGTTGTTTTTTTTTCCCCCTCGTAAATTGAATCTTTGGGGTTTGGGCTGTTAGCCTCCTTCAAAAGGGATTTGAAGAAATTGGACAGACTGTAAGATTACAAGATGAATCTGAAAAATAACAGACTGACCGCCGATGAAAGCTATTGTTAGCTGCAGCTCTAATCACTGCAGAAAGCCTCACATCATTCTCAAAGCACCCAAAGAACATCCAGCGTACTTTCAAAATATTTCACCCCCTAGGATCATCAACCATGTACTCTCAAACTATTTCAGCAGATATGCGTGTCAGCTACTGATGCCACATAGTGTAAGCCTGAAAAAAAGACAGAAAACGCTTCCTGAGAGGTGTGATGAGAAACCAGATTTGATGGCTTCTGCTAACGCACTGCATCCCACACAGGATGTTAAATAGGACAGAGTTACGAGCTGTTGTTTTTCAACCCACAAGTTCAAAACATGCACATGAAACTGCCTTTGGGCGGTCGGGATTAAATTCCTTTGATTCGCCACCGTAGACCGTGGAGTTCACAGGCCCGATCACCCGAGGTCAAAGATGCAACCCACACAATTGCAAACGTGTCCTTATGACGTTGCGTTTCTTATTGTGGCCTGAAAAATCATGACACGGAACTTTTTGCTTTAGCCAGCTAACAAAGAGGGAGTCTTGGAAACATGAACTACCTTCCACTATCAGGTTTCCCATCCGATGAAAAGCACCAATGTGGAGCAGCAACTCCGAACTGTCTATACGTTTCTTTTCCTCAATGGCTGAGTGATTTATTATGTTGCTTTTTGTCTCGTAATCCCTCACCTCTTGAAAAGAAAAGGTCACTTAATAGGGTGCTTTGCTACCTCCTTAGGCTCTGCGCGCCCTTCCTGCTCAAGTGTTCTCCTCGTTGGAGGGGTTTTCGTGACTTCGCCCACAATAGCTCCGAAGCAGGACAAACGCAAGTGCAGCGTTATCCTAAAGCAAAATCTGTACCCTGGCTTTGTTTTTAAAAAGACGATAAAGTGTGAATGACTATCTCAACACGGAATCCCACACAAGATATCTTCTCAAGTAACCAAATACAGCAACATCTGGCCCCTTAATGTGATTCCCCGGCCTTCACACACGCCCAGAAAAAAACACATGCACAAAAACAGACACCGTGGATGCACGCAAGGACACTTGTGCTCCACTCGCGCACGTTCACGCGACATGTGAGCTAGTCTCTCCTCGCTCATCATCCCGGTGAATTGGTGGTTCAACCTGCCCCTTTTGTTAGCGGGGGGCGGGGGAGGAGGGACTCTCACGCCAAATCTCAAGTTGCAGAGAGCTCTGGCGGACACTTGACTGCGTTACTTGAAGAGATTACAGCCGGGGACTAACATGTCACGTCTTAGTTATGGCGTTTGCCGCACTCACGGCCGCAATATTTGGAACCACAGAGCGAGACCTTGCGCCAGAGGACTTGTGGCATCGCTGTATCGGCTGCATGAATGACAAGGATTGAGTGATCAACGCGCTCCAGATGTTGGGAGTCTTCTCTTCTTGTAAACACTTTCCACAAACATCTCTGTGAGCAATGCGCCGGTCGAAAGCGCTCCGGGGCAATTTCGCTGAGGTTTGACAATAAAGCCCGCGACAAACCATATTTGTCATCTTGCGGCGCGCGGTAATACACACTCGGAATCCACATAAACCTCTCCGCTCAATGCAGCCATTGTGTAAGGGCTCCGGTTGACGGGCGCGTTCTATAAAAGCAACCTTTGTGATGTTGAGTTTTTCAACGCATCCCTCAAGTTGACCTCCGGGTGAGCCGGCCTTTCCACACGAGATTCTGTTTAAAGGCGAGAGGAGGATGCTACACGGCAGCTCTGTCATAAGGGATTTGTCAGCTATGAAGCGAACACAGGGCTCTTTCTCACTCGGCGGAGCCAAAGACAGACAGCCTCGCCTCAGGTTTATCTCCGTCTATCTGCAGCGATGCCCCACTTAACAGAGCCTTCGCCTGAGCGTTGATTGGTAGAAGTGTATGTTGAAACCTTAGCTGTCTGCAGGATTTACTCCCCGTGGCTGGAATAACAGCCCCAAAACATTAATGCTCGTCCGATGTGCCACACTCGCTGCTTTCAGCCCCGGGTTTAATTTTCTGTAGACGCGGGACCATAAATATTGAGCGACGCTTTCGTACTTCCTCACTGTCGTCATCTTTATGGGGCAGACAACAGCTGTCACATAATCCAACTTCAACATCCACAGTACATCAACTTCTGTTCTTTTCCTCCTCCCTACGGAACGCCGCAGTGTCGGGCCACATACGTACCTCTATTATTCTGTCGTGGATTTGAAGGCCCCCTTCCTTGTCCGCCGGACCTTTCTCCACGATCTTGGATACAAAGATCCCCTCGTTCGAAGTGCTGTCATTGTCGTCCTGTGGAATAAACTGCAGTTATTGTCTGGGGGATAACAGAAACACAGTGCTCTGATTGTTAAGGTGAAGAGTGGTGTGCGCATTTCTGACAAAATCTTTGAACCTTGTTGAATTTCAGACATCTGAAGAAAATGAAGGGTTAGGAAGGTTCGATGCATCTCTCAGTGAAACTTGATAAAACTACTTGAAGCCCTGGCAGCGCTGTGCAGACGCTCGCGCTGGTTTGCCCACATCGACCGTTTTCTGGAGTCTCTCAAGTTAAAAGGGAGTTCACCCAGACAACAAAAAACATATTCTATCATCCCGCCCGACTGATCCGAACAGACAGTTTCATTCTTTCTTCCGTTGTTTTGAGCAGTTCCCCTCTAAAACTTCTGCTGCCAGCCCAACAAAACTGAGGTGAAATGGATTTAGTTTGTGCTGCTCAAAACACTGACAAATTACAAGTCCATGGCATTAAATAGCAGCATGTCTTTCCAGCAATAATGTTTCCAGAAAATCAGATTTATCCACATATTTCACCGTCAGCAGTCGCTTTTCATAGGAAGCGGCATATGGGTATCGCAAAATCTCTGGGCACATGAAACCAAAAATAACTGGAAGGCTGGATGCCCGTAGAGGTAAATGGAAAAATATGTCTATTTGTAATTTGGGTAAACTGACCCTTTAACCCTGCCCTTGAGTGTGGACTTAAGGGTTAGCTTTAACTTCAGACGTTTCCCAGGCCTGGAGGGGTGATCCCGGCCTGCATGTTGACACGGACATGTCTGCAACTAGC